>BHFT01025702.1:0-52833 GCA_004320025.1 Laticauda laticaudata
GAACATTTTTCTCATCCGCTGTGTCCTTTTTACAAACGTTTTGCATCCGTCGGCCAGTGTGACAGGGCCTTTAGACTCTTCTAGCCTCATAGAGCAAGGAAGACCAGCTTAACCTTATCTGTCTTTGCTTCCCCGAAGTACATCTTTGGATTGTGTGTTAACACATTTAATTTTAGAATGATAATATATTCCACAAACTGTGCTTCATTAGTGTTTGAACACATGTAATTATTACAATAAACATATCTTATAAGTCAAATTAATTAGCAGGAATGAAGATTTTCACTTTTTCCTGAAATTTAATGCTTTCTGCTATAAACTTTTTAGACAGCAATCATTTTATGAAATTAGTCATAATTTATTTTATTTTTGTGCACACAAGCTTTGATTGCAAGCCTTTCCATGATTTAACCATTCAATTATCTGTTCCCATGTACTTTTATTTTTAAAATCAAAACCCTGCATCCTGCTGTAAGCCAACCCTATTGTTTCATTACATTTTATCCATCACAGCCAAACACAAATATAATTGGTGCAATCTGTTCCTCACAAATATATTTCAGATCCAACTGACAATGTACTCTTAACTTGCTTCTAAATATTTCTCTTGCTAGTAAATCTAACAATAAATAAATTAATCAGTTTACTCTTTTTGAATGCAGGGGTTTATAAAGAATTTAAATAGCAAAGCAAACAAAAAGAATGAAACAAAAAACAACAAATAAATCATGGGACAAATCATTCAGTGTTCTCACTCAAGCCACATATGTCTGGCTCAGTTTATCAAGTGGAATTCAGATATTTCTTAAATTCCATACAAGTGATTTGGAATACTTCTCTGACAGTTTAAAATGTCAAACATAAATGAAACACATATGTATTTGTAACACTTCTTATATGTGTAACCCCAAAGTTGAAAAGCAGTGGTGGGATTCATTTTTTTTACTACTGGTTCTGTGGGTATGGCAGGGGAAGGATATTGTAAAATCTCCAGTCAGAGGTGGCATTTGCCAGTTCTCTGAACTACTCAAAATTTCTGCTACCAGTTCTCCAGAACTGGTCAGAACTTGATGAAAACCACCTCTGTTAAAAAGGCTTGTACCACAATTAATCTATGAGACTGTAATATTTTTATTGCTGGAGATGGAGACAGCCACCTTTCTGAAATTTAAACATATGTTAATCTTTTGATTATTTCCTTATGTCTATTTGTACGTGCAGAGAGAAAGTGTGTGCATACCTATCAGTGTATCTTTCATCCTGAAACAAACAGTAGAAAAGAATGTCTATAAAGACCTACATTTCAAAGTTGCCTTATCGATGATTGTGGGGAGGGAAGGGCATGTAAAAAATGTTATTGAATTCATGTTTTCAGCTAATAGTTGTCCTAAATAAACAGCTTTGACAGCAATGTTGTTAAAATGCAGTTCATTCTAATTTCTAAGAGTGATGATGTGCCAATTAAAATTAACCCATCTTCTAAAACAATCTTTGTTTTGGATTTCTTTTATCCTGAGGAAGACACTGCATGAATCAGTGTCTTTATTTATATGTCATAATTACTAAGCACTGTTCAGCTTAGTCAGCATTGCTCACTTAACTTTTATCTTCTGTGGAGATTAATAGCTATCCTTGGGATCCCAGCTGCTTTCTGTTTATCAAAGGGATGCCACGGCTCTCATGGAAGACCAAAGAAAGACTTTGTGAGTGGGTGAAGAAACAGTCTTTAAGATCTTGTATGGAAAAATAAATAAATAAAATTAGTGATTGGCTAATTTTAGTTAGCCTGTCCTGAACAATTTGCAAATGCATCTTTTGAGAGACAGTCTAATAGCATAAACTTCAATTTATTTTGTATCAACATTTGGATCTGTTGGCTAATCAGATCTGAGGATGATCCAAGGCTAAGTTTTAATTCTATCCACTCCCGTTTGTAATTCTTCCTCTAGAAAAAACCTCTAGATTTTTCCTCTTTGAAATCCAAGCAAAAGTCTATGATGATTTTTGCCTACATTTCCTCTGAATGGCTGGCAACTGCTGCCTGTCAAAAGAACCATCAGAAAACTCAAATGCTGGAAAGCATTTGGAGGTATGTCAGGTTTTATACTCTTAATTTATGTTCAAGCAAAGAGATTCCATTTGATCTAGAGTTCTACCGTCCCTGCCATCCCACAATGCATGTGCATGGGAATTAGTCTCAGCCTGGAAATGCACTAAGAAATTATCACATGGTGGAAAAAAGATGCCCTGTTTTTTTCCACTTAATTTAAGATTCAACAAATTATTAGTCAGTGATTTATGCTATCAGAAGCACATTACCTCATTTTGAACATGTTACTGATCTCATCATGAGAGCTTAGAGTAAATTGCCTTGAAATCATTTTATTTCTGTTTTTTTCTTTTCCTTCATTTTGGTTCCTCCTGTGCAGGTACTCCATTTCTTGATGACATAAAAGGGGTTTAAGCATACAGTAGTTTAGTTCATGCTTTGTTGTCTTCTTCAAATGTTTATGAGGATATTGACTACAATGCTTTCATGGTATCTAATATGGCATTGAATACAGCATTAACAAAATTAAATTCTATCCTAATTTAAATACTCTGGAATAACTGACCTTTGCTTTATTTATATCATAATTACTAAATAAATTCCTCTACTAAAATACAAGTGTAATTAAGAAAAGTTGAGAGTACAAACTTATGCATGCTTGTTTAGAAGTAATCTTATTTAAATCTAAACAAGACAGTATTTTTACCTGATAATCACATAATGTATCGTAATCATATAATAGAAGAATTAAGTAGATGTGTACAAATTGAAATCTTTGTCTTTAAAATAAACTTTTAAATATATAATTAATTAAATGGGAAATTTAGTTACACAATAGTTGTTAACTGATTAATCAATAGTTGTATAATTGTTGTTAAATGCACTTTTAATGTATTCAACAAAATGGTTCTAATTACACACACACACACACACAAACACACACACAAATATATATGCAAGAATAGCTTTGATGTAAAACTGATAAAATCTTTGTCTCACAGTTAATTGACAAATATTCCAAATCAAATGCTTCTTGACCTGTTGGTAAAAACAGATTAATATTTCAAATTATAATAAATTGCATATCCAAAAGCTGTTATTTCATAAAACATAACCACATGTAGTAATTTATGCATTGGTTCTTTGTGCTACTGATGGTCAGGGGTAAATTGTTCTTACTCACCTTATTAGATTTTTATGGGTTGCTATGAATTCAAGTTAAGGATATATTGAAAGTACCAAGAAAATATATACTGTGAAGTAATGATTAATAATACCCATTTTAAATCATAAATTTATTCCACTTGAATAAAATTTAATTTCCTTCAACACAGGGAAAAAAGACACTCTATATACTTTTGTGGAGGTTGTAGAATAGTTATAATAGATAGATGATAGATAGATATACATACACACACACCATATAGATAGCATATGTGTGCAGAAGCACACGGGCAACCGCACACACACACACATACTTTCTCAAAATTAAAATAAATTAAATACAGTAAGGATAGGGATTAATCCTAAGGAATTGATATAGGATTGTTCTTATAAACAGTGTTCATAACTGGGAATTTAATATGAAATACTAGGTAGATACAGTTCCATGCATTCTATTCTCCCCACCCATGTTCAAAGGTGAAGTAACTTTAAAAAACTGCTACAGAACTTTCCTGTTCTCACTGATCTGACACATGAATCCATCAGAATTGCTTAATTGTCTAGCATTACATGACATATGTGTAGAAGAGATGCTTGTTGCTTGCTTGTTTTTGAAGAAAAGGGAATTTAGCAGCAGAGTCTTAAGGGAACATTGTCTATCAGTATTATTTACTTCAAAAAAAAATAGTATTTAAATAATCACAGACATAAGAAAAAATTATGAGCATTAAAATATGAAAGAAATATGGGTTTCTTCTAGGATTTACACGACTTTGTAGACTTTATAAACATATCATTATTAAAAAAGAGAAGGGGAAGGAATCATATTTCAAAAGTTCAGGTTTTGTCGTGGTTTGTATACTGGTAGTTCTCATATCAGAAAACATGTAGGCATCATCTAGATACAGACTGAGATAATTGTCATGATTAGAATATTACATAATATTTCCCTGTATGTGTATCCTAATCTAGCCACTGCTAATAGCTCAGTAGGTTTATGAGTGTTGTTTATTCTCTTCTCACTTCACTGCATTGGGACATATTTTTTAGGCAATACAATTAGTAAAGTAACCTAAAAGACTCAACTGAGGTATAATTCATAATAACTATTTATCAATATGCAGATGTATACGCACACCTTACATCTTGTGTTTCCCTTTCTGGAAACTCATCTGCTATTATCCAAGTCAAAAAAGAGAACATGGAACCAAAAATATGCATTTATGATCAAAATGGTATTCAAATCCATAACTCCCTTCAGAATCTAATAATTCCAATGTAAATGAAAACTGAATTCCTTTCCTGAGTGCCCTAGGTGAATGGAACAACAAAAATATATCTGTTTTCTGTTTATGGGCATAATCAGATCAAAAATGGCAAAACAGCTTATATTTTAATGACTCAAAATTGTGGCAGGAAGCTTAGTAATAGCAAAGACTCTAACATTGTTAACTAACCTTGTTATATAGATTCTCGCTATGCACCATACACTGGGAATGCAGAATAATTTTATTAGTCCTTCCGTGTACAGATAGTTTTCTCCAGTTATGCTGATTACCGTACTTCCAGCACATAAGTTTTATTTTTGTTTTTTCTCACCATTTCCCTTTCTTAGTAATAAAAAGTCAATTTGTTGCTGGAAATGAAATAATCATGTACATTTTCTTTTTTTTTTTTTCTTATCATTATCCATCTTGTATTACAAACATCCTTGGGCAATTTAGCTACTTAAGCTGTATGGAAAATACAATAATGAACTTTTCTGAATGGGGCATCTGCATATTTCACTTCCATTACCTTTCAGCTGATAAGGGTGACATACTCATATTAGCAAATAAGTTATAGTCAAATGATTACTGCAGGAAATAGAGTAAAGCAGCTGTGTTCTATTTAGAATTGGGCAAACTAACTGTAATGGACAATTTATTTGATTAACTCTTTTTCTTCCCCCAATGTGTTTTTAAATGTAAGTTTAATGATAATTCTTTGTAAAACACTTATACATTTATATTCAATCCATTAAGTTTGGCCTAGTTTCAGCTTTCATTTCTAAAGATCATAAAGGAAGAAAATAACAGCTTGAAAAATAAAAGCAATGATGTCATGTGTTCAGCAGGACTTGTTGCTCTATTTCATGAAACATCCCTTGAAACAGAATGAGTCTCAAATCTTTATACAGATGTCTTCTTGGAAAATTGGGAATCCTGTACAATATTCAAACTTTGATTTCCATAAACCAAGTAGCAATTGTACTGAAAACATGTAATGATCAAATATTCTGGCAGGAGATTCCTGGTTCATTAAGACCATAGATTAACTTAAAAGACAAATGATAGCTCAATTTGGGAAACTCATATAGATGGCTATAGGAACAGGAAATAGAGAAAAGCAATTTAGTCTGGGCTGAAACTCAAAGTGAATGTAAAATTTAAGTATATTAAAATATTTAACTTACTTTCCTTCTTTCTCTCTTTCCTTTATTGCTAGGGCCATCAAAAGTAATATCTGGAGATACAATGAAAAAGACCAATCACTGCGAAAAGTGAGTTTTTTTAAAAAAAAATCCTTGGGCTTTGTGGTAGATTTCTGAATACAAACTGTGTGCACTAGGCAGTGCTGTCTCCCAAAGAGACAGCTTTTGATCATTCAGTGCTTGAAGTTAAAAAAAGGAGAAATGCAGTAGAAGATTTAGATGCACAAAGATAGATTTAGATGGACTAAATTAGAATGGGACAGCTTTCTGATATAACATTGTCATGTAATGGAAAGTGAGCTTCCCCACAAAATTTAGGAGCATAGAGATTCAGCATAGCATAGTATTTTTTAGTATTTATTTGATTTGTCAATCGCTTACAAGATATAGGTATAAGAATAAACATAGTTTTGAACATATGAGATAGATACTTATAAGAAAAATAAAAAGAAACAATACGACAGAGATGGTAGGGACGATTGGTGTGCTTATGCACGCACCCTACAGGCCTCTTAGGAAGGGGATGAGGTCAATAGTCGACAGTTTAAGGTTATCTTCTTCCTTCCTCTTTTCAATCACTCTCTGTTAATTTCTTTTCTTTCTTTCTCTTCTGGTACTGCAAACATGGAAAGACATATCAATTTTGTCTAAAGTTTATGCACACACACATGCACACACACAATTACCTACTGGGTAAATAAATTTTCATGTGCTACTGCTATATTTATCCCCTGGTTATTTCCTTGACATGTATTCCTTTCATGGTTTTTTTTTATTTATATATTTATTTATTTGATTTGTCAATTGTTTACAAGATACAGGTATGAGACTAAACATAGTTTTGAATACATGAGATAGATACTTATAAGAAAAATAAAAAGAAACAATAGGACAGGGATGGTAGGCCTGATTGCTGCGCTTATGTATGGCCCTAAGGCCTCTTAGGAAGGGGGTAGAGAGCAATAGTAGACAGTCTAAGGTTAAAGTTTTTGAGGTTTAGAGAAAAAAACACAGTCAGGTAGAGTATTCCAGACATTGACCACTCTGTTGCTTGAAGTGTATTTTCTGCCCAGTCAAGTATGGGTTAGGTTAACCTTGAGTTTGTAATCTAATGTGTGTGCTCTTGTATTGTTATGATAGAAACTAATAGTTCATTTTTGCAGGCAGGATATTGCAATTATGATTTTATATGCATATTTTTGATTGCACCAGCAGAGGCAATAGTTCAAGGTTTTCTAGGTTTAGAGTTTCAAGTCTGGTGACATAAGGTATTGCTGCAATGAGTAGAGGAGCAGAGAACTCTTTTTGTGAAATATTTCTGGACTTTTTCAAATTTGTGTTTATATCAGACACGTAATGTGGGTTCAAGATTGTTGAGCTGTATTCAAGTATAGGTCTAAGCAAAAGTTTTGTATGCTCTAGTTAGTAGTATAATATTACCAGAGAAGAAAGCTATGTAGGATTAGATTAACAACTCTTAATGCCTTTTTGGCTATGTAGTGGGTTCTCACACTTAGGTCATTAGAGATGAGTACTCCAAGGTCCTTGACAAAGTTTGGATCCTCAACAAGGTCTTGATTATTTAGCTTGTATTTTATTTTCATGATTTTTTTTGCCAATATGTAAGCACAGAATTTATTTTGTTGAGATTTGAAGTTGCCATTTGATTGACCATTCTGATACATAGTCAAGGTCTTTTTGGGTAATAGTATTGTCTGTGGTGTTGAAAAGCTTTACATCATCAGCGAAAAGAATGACTTTTGAAGTTGGCAACATGACCAGATTTGTTTTTTCACCAGAATGATCTCTTTTTGGATTTGAAACTTCCTTATTGTTAGGGTAATCTGTTTTTCCGGGTTTAGGGAGTTGTTATTGGTACATATAGTTTATGGCTGTTTTGATTTCTAGTAAGAATATGTGTAATGGTATTCAACAGTATTGCATCCAGTGAGTAGAAATTGCCAATTTAGGGAAGAAAGGTTGTTGATTATAAGATCATAATTGCCTTTTTTGAAGTTATAATTGGGGATTCCGTTATTGTTATGATTTTTGTGTGATGTATGTTGCGACAAAAGTCAATCATATGTGGTCACTATTGGAAAGGGTTCTGTAATTTGTATTCTGTAAATTTGTATTCAAACTATTGTAGAAGATGAGATTGAGGCAGTTTTTTAAGCTAGTATTGTTGGTTACTAGTTGTTTCCAGTCCCAGATTTTGTTACAGCATTGTGGAAGGTTGCTTTGTATGGGTTTAGTTGTACATTTGTTTAGGGTCCAGTTAATATGAGGTAGATTGAAGTCACCAAGAAAGATAAAAGTGTTGTGGTAGGATGCTGCCCATGTTAGTAGTGTATTTAGCTTGTTTACATGTTCAATGTCATAATCAGGGCTCTGTAACATAGTAAGAACCGAAATTTAATATTTAAGGACAGTTCAGAGATAATGGTCTCAGGAAGAGCAAGCTCTTTGGGTAACTTGGACGTTTTTTATATGTAAGGACTTTTTATAGAAGATAGCAACACACCTCCTCTACAGATTTCATGATCATAAACATGATAGTCTCTTACTGGAGGTAATGGAGTCAGGGAGAGATGCATTGAGCCATGTTCCACAGACAAATATGATGTCGAATTTAGCCGTATTTTGTAAAGGAGAAAATTCAGATATTTTATTTACAAGGCTTCTTGCATTGAGTAGCTTGCCTTTGAAGCCAGTTGGGTTTGAATTGACGTAGTTGGGGGCATGTGTGCCTAGTCTTGGTGATGGTGGATTGGTTGAAGTAGGGTTGGATGCTGAGTTGTGGGTTGTGTGACTTTTCTTTGATACAGTCTGCATGGTAATCAATGTACAGGTCCTTCTCTCCATTGTCTAGATGATTTTTGAGTTCTATGCGTAGTATACAGGAGTGGGCACATTGCTGTAGGTTAGGTCAGGATGAGATTAGAGGTTTTTATGGTTGGTGTTGTCTTTGGTGAGTGAATTTATAGTATAAATGAATTTACATTTGCTTGATTCATTTTTGCAAATGACTCTGCAGAAGTGTGGGGCCACAGAGCCGTCTCTGTTTCTGAGCTCTTGGCCAATGTGGGATATGTCATTTATTTCATCAGGGGAGAATGCGTTGGTGTTTGATAGTCACTGATGATGTTGCGGACAATTGTGATATCATCATTGTTATTGATGTCCTCTAGACCAAATAAGATGGTGTTAGGATGCTTCATTTGTGCTCGACAGCTTCTCTGACAAGGATTGGGATATCATTATTTGTTGGATTTATGGTTTTTTGTGGATTAGGTTGCAGTTGTTGGTTTGTAGCTGTTGGATTAAGTTGCAGTTGTTGGTTTGTAGCTATTGGATGTTTAGGTTTTTGTGTTGAGTCTTCTTTTTTTTTTCAAAAAAGAAAAAAAGTTATTTTTTTTTAGTTAATCTTTCATTTAAAGTGTCCAGGGATGCTACTGTGGTGTCAAGGGATGATGTTCACATTTCTATGGAGTCAACTCTTTCAAACAGGGCTATATGTTTGTCCAGTTTGGGTTTGCATGGTGGGCAGAAAAATAGAAATGCATAATTGCATGTTTCTAGGAATTGAGTCATTTGTTTGGGTATTTACAGGCAGTCATGATGAGCATATTTTTCACAAAGAGAACATTTGATGGAATTTTCATTAATCTTTAGAGCTACAAAGCATATAAAGCATGTGCAGGAGTCTTGTGGTTCATTGGTGGGGATTTTTTTTTTCTTTAGGTTGTGGTTTGGTATTGAATTTTTTTTATTGGCACTAATGTTGAGATAGTACGTTGATTAAATTGCTTAATAAAACAATTTTGTGTAATGAATATAGCCAATATCACACCAATTAATCAATTACAATAATCTTCCTAGCCAAGTAATTATGCTAAACAACAATCAGCCTAATTAATTAATTAATTAATTACACTAATTGTTAAATACACTGTTCAATTAAATTCACTGATTCACTAATTTTACTAATCAATTAAAATAAATTAGTGTGGTGTATTGAAACCAAAGGATCTTTGATTCAATTCTTTTCTTTTTCCATGGAATCATCAAATGGCTTGGAAGCAGTTATGGTATCTACATATAAATAATAAAATATTGGGAAATGGAATTGCAACCCAAAGAAAAATACACATGGACAGAAGAAGATGAAAGAAAAAAGGAAGGTACTGGACCAGATCTGAATGCCAGCTATCAATAATAGGAACTTCCATTCAGCAGTTTATATAATGATCAATAAATGATGCAATGATATTGAAAGGAATTTGTGATAAATGTGCCACCAAATGGTAAAAAGATAAGCTTTATAGATCTGTATTGGAAAATCCTCAATTTGTATATTTAATATTTATGCATCCAATCCTCCTATATTCCTTAGGTGGGGTGTAACATAAGCAAACATGCAAACATTTGGGTGTACACTCCACATATGTGTATGCGTGCCTAATGTTTAAACAAATGTAAGTAATAAATATTTGATATAATGACAGAGATTCTCTATGTTGTATATTCCCTTGAGCATTTAATTGCTACATAAGTTTGTAGCTCCTGTACTGTCACCATCCACTATGTTGACAATTTGCTACTAAGTGCAGTTGCCTTTATCTTTTATTTATTATTATTTTATTTAGTTATTATGTTGATTCCTTATTTAGTATCCTAAGACTATCACTAAGCGTTGTGCCTTATGATTAAGATGAATGTATTTTTGCAATGACTATGATCAAAATTTAAGACTAACAAGACTTATTGCTCTTGTTGTATGTATGTCTGAAGAAAATAAACATTCCATTTGCAACATTTGAACAAACCAAGTACTCCATGCTTCTCATGTCAATTTAAACATATGATTCTACTTCAATACAGCAGCCATCTTCCTCTGAAGTAAAAGAAATAACTTATTTGAAATAAATTACTATAGCCTAAAACAATATTCTTCATACAGAGTATATGGATACCTAACAAATTTCTGGGAACTGCAAGCTTTATTTTATTAAGCACTGTGTTTAGTGGCTGAGTTGTACACTAGCAGCTGGATGAAATTAAATCTAATTTGAACTTAAATTTAATGAGTTGTACATAGTAAATATGATTATTTTCTATGCATGTTAATAATTGTCCCCTCTGTAACATTAACAATTAAAATTCAGTGCTAATTTTTGAGGCGCTTTAGAAACCAAAGCCAATACTTTGAAGACAGGGGAAGAGGGATTTGAGCGTGTTTAAATCTACTCCAATTGAAGATGACAATTAACACAAGTCTATCTGGCTGGGATATCATCAGTCTGATTTTGATTTTCCGCAAAGCCTAACTATATGACTATATTTTCCTGAACTCCAGCTTTATTTATTTATTTTTTGCTATGAAATAGTTGTTCTCACAGAATTTAAAACTGAGATTGCCCAAGGATCTGCTGATACAGTTCAACAGAGGAATTATTAGGACTGACATTTGTCCTTCTATAATTGTCTGATTTGGCACAGCAATCAAACAGGACAAGTATAGACTTCAACAGATAATTAGAATTGTAGAAAAAACAAATGCAACTAGCCTGCCTTCCATTGAGGATCTTTATACAGAACAAGCCAAAAAGACGGTTGAGAAATATCTACAAACCCTCACATCCTGAATATAACTGTTTCAACTTCTCCACACTATAGGCTATTGCATGCCAAAACAACTAGATACATAGTTCCCCCCCCATGCCACTACATTGCTAAAACCTAATACCCACAGCATTGTCTTATGCTTAAAGATATCTACCCTTTAGTGGGATTGTATTGCTATTATCTGTCTCACCTTTCTCCTCTCCCCATCTTCCCCATCTTTCCTACTACCTTCTCCTTTTAATATTTTATCATTTAAGGCTAGGTCACATTGGCTGACGGATGCAAAACGTATGTAAAAAGGACACAGCGGAGGAGAAATTTTTCCATCCATTGTTATCCACTCTCAAAAGTGCCCTAAATTTGCATAAAGAGAATGGACAACAACGGAAAGGGACAGATGTGGGGAGGATGTAGCGAGGATGTTAAGTGGATGCTCAACAGAAGCCTAGCGGATGGAAGTGGATGACACATCCGTAGGGCTTCCGTGGGAGAACAATGAAGCGGATGCGCAGCGGAAGGAGCGGATGCATAGCAGATGCCGAGTGGATGACGCGGATGCATCACGGACGCCTAGCGGATGCCTAGCAGATGCAAAGCGTTCACTGCGCCTGCGGGGAGGATGCATTGCGGCAGCCCCGTGGATATAAAGGGAAGCAACTCATAAGCAGGTCACCATTCAGAGGAAAGACCTGCTGCCAGACACATCTTCAGCCAACAACCATGGGGAAGAAGAGGAAGCTGTGCGCTCCTAGCCTGCCAAGCACCCCTTGGCATAAGAGGACGAGGGACCCCATCTCCACCACCTGGCACGTCGTGACTCTGAAGCTGCTGCTTCTTCTGCTGCTGATCGGCTGACTCTGCTGGTGCGGGGCTTCTGCTGGTGCTGTGCTGCCTGGTCTGGTGCTTCTCTGCTGGTGTCTGACCTCTGCTGTGCTGCTCCTGGCTGGTGCTTCCTGCTGGGTTGCTACTCTGCGGTGCGTAGCTGGTCGGCTTCTCGCTGGTGCTGACGCTGGTCGCTGTGCTTTGTGCTGCTGGCGCTGCCTAGGCTCGCTGTGCCAACTTATCCTGTTGCTGCTCGTCCGTGGTGCGTCGTGGTGGACCAGCCCTTAGACCTCCAAAGCCCCTGCTCGAATGAGGGCCCGCGAAGGCCCTGCCAAAGGGAGGAGAGAAGAAAATTCCATAAGGAAAAGGAGGAGAGGAGACAGTACTCATCAGTGCAGAGGAACATGAGGGAGGAGGTGCTCGAATGGCTGAGGGAGAACGATACTTCTGAGGAAGGGACAGCAGGCTCTAGCGATCGAGGACACCAAGCCAGACAAGCAAGTGGCTTTGGAGAGAGAAGATGAGAGAGCCTGGCCTACACTTCGGAGGTCTCCTGGGGTGGTGTAAGCGAACATGCAACACCTTTCGGTCATGGGATCGGCTGTCACCTCAAAGAAGTCCTGGCCAGGCCGCAGGTCCAAGCTCACGACTGGGGGAGACCTATGGTCATGGCAAAGTGCAGCTTTGGGACGGTGAGGTCTGCCACCAGGGGAGGAGCAGCCCCTTCTGTGTCAACGACCGCTCTCTTCAGGGCAGCCCACAGACGAGCGGCGGTCCTCTCTGGCAAGGAGTCAGCGTCCTGGTGTGCCAGAGGCAGGTATACATTTGGAGTGCCCCATGGATGGAGACCCCCAACGTGCACTCCCCGGGTGGACGCACATGGAGGACCTCCGCTGATCAGAATTTGGGGAGCAGAACATGGCCGCTGCACAACCAGAGAACCAAGCCAGCACCACAACCCAACATCCATCCTCGCACAGAACGAGGCAGAGAGGCAGACTGTGGTAGGAGGCACGAGAGACCCTGGAGGACAGGGTCACCATCAAGAGGCAGCGTAGATCTTCTTTCTCAGCTGGTTAGCACTTCGACCATACACATCCTCTCACAGATAAGCCCTCTCTCTCACCTCTACGTGAACCAGACACTCATCATGGAAATACCCGAGAGCCCAGTACAAGGTGATCAAGGAGGAGGATGCACAGGTCTTCTGAGCACCACCCTCTCAAGCCCAGCTGAACACTGGCTTGACGCCACTCTAGGGTATGCTTCCTCACCCCAGGGGTGAGTGTCGACAGACCTTCCAAGGCTTTCACACCCCTCAACCTAAAGGCTAGCCAGAGATTACCTGGGAGTTTTCCAGCAGCACAGGCAGCCCTTTCACCATGTCCAGGCACAGGTACACGATCGGTCACCACCAGCACCAGTTGCCACCAATGAGCCACACGATTACCCCCGTCGACTGCCTACTGATGCCCGCCACAAAACCCCAGAACGCCCAAAGATCCATCACGATGCCGTCACCTCTCTGCTGCAGTCCTATTGAGCAACCAGATCAGAACCCCACTCAACAGGCTCCTCTTTCCTCCAACGCCACAGCAGCGCCCAGCTCAGAACGATGTGTCGATCTGTCTTGGACTTGTAGCGAATCCGATGTCCTGGAAGGAAGGGCCTCTCAACATACTCACGGGAACTGCGAGCCAGCTCTTCTGAAAGCTTCCCTTCACGACACCAATGCCCTGTTGTCCTCTCGGGATCAGGGCACCCAATGGCACCGTCAGACCCAGCACTCAAGCCACCTCTCAACAGCCTGGACCCTTCACCCCTGAGACCATGGGCACGACCTCAGAGTGACTGAGAAGAGTGCCAGAGACTGGGTTGTTATCTGTTGACTTTATCTTTGCTTGGGACACTCTGGTTCATTTTGCTTTTTTAATAAAGTCCTACAGTTTGTTATCTTTATAAAAGGTTATCTTTGCTTACACAACACAGTTCTTTTACTAAATAAAGTCTTGGTGGAAACTTTAGAAAATGATTTAAGCCTTTGCATGCTTTGGATGGATGGGTAAGGGATACGCAGTGGGATGGATAGGCTGGTGAGGATGGGTAAGGGGATCAGCAGTGGTGCTGGGGCAGGGATAACCTGGTGCGAATGGGTAGTAGTGCTGTGGGATGATAAACTCCATGCAAGCATACGTGGGCACGTGTATGCGTCCACCTCCCAGGTGGCACACCTATGGCTTTATTATCAATAACAATTTAATCATTCATCAACACATTGTCCAACATAAACACAACTCTTTATATAAATCGGTCTTCATTGTAGGACCACCAACAACATGGCACATCTCATCAGTGTGATGAGACAGGCCTAAGGAAGCATCCATTAAGGCATTCTACCATCCTGTCCTTGCCACCCAACTGCTCCAGGCTGGGGAGGTTTGCAACCAATGTCTCAGGAGGTTGCGCTGTCTTCTTCCCGACATGTGAAGCTGGTCTGTGTGGGGCTTTGCACATGCCAAAGATAGTGGTCAGGCGAGCTCCATTCAAAACTCCAGGAAAGAAAGTACTTAGACTCTTTAGGTTAGAGAAAAGACATCTTTTACTGAAAGTGAAGTGGTAGCAACCAACAGAATTCTGAATCTGAGAAATTTAGGCCGCAATTCACATATACCGTGAATGTGTGTATGGAATAGTTTCATCCGTACATTGATCAGGCCCCATGTGTAGGGCCTTCCAATTAGGAAGTTTGTGAAAATGATGAATCGATGGTGGAGGCATCTCAAGAGCTCGCGAATAGAAGAGGCCTCTGTGACATGTGACCTTGGCATATTTTGACTAATGGGGTAGCCAGCTTTGCGCGAAGACGAGAAAGAAAGCTAAACAAGAAATAGGAAAATACGTCTTTGAAATGTTCCCCCCCCCCCGCGCTTCGAGATTTAACACCCTCCACTCAGCCACTTCCCAGTACTTTCCGCACCTCGCCCCCGTTACTATAGGCAGTGCGAAAGATGCAAGCAATAGAGAGTCTGAGATGGCTACCTAGATGTCGCCCTCCTAGAAAAGGAACATAGTCCAGAGGAGAGAGAGGAGAAAATATAAAGACAATTATTAATCATTCAGCATTAACAAAACAATACAACTCCTAAGGCTGATCAAGATAACTTGAAGCGAAATGGCTTTTATCAACTTAGGGGCTTTTAACGTCAGTTTCATTAAACCCATTCGGCTTGCGAAGAAGGGAATGTTCCAGGCTACAAGATACTGGAGTCGACCCCTCCATTTGCGAGAGTCCAGAATTTCTTTAACTTCAAAATGCTGTTCACCTTCAATCAGTATTGGTGTTGGAGGGTCAGCTTGGATGCGTCTTAGATCAGAAGTACGTTCAGGTTTTAGCAAACTAACATGGAAAACCGTGATGAATTCGTCGAAGAGTTTTGGGTAAGTTCAGCTGGACGTGTTACAGGATTTTATATCCGTTTCAAGTCGTGAAAGGACCAACATACTTAGGACCCAAGCTCTTTGACTTTTGAGTGGTCTGCAGGTATCTGGTGACGCAGGAAAACCTTGTCGCCCACTTTATATTCTTTTCGTGGGGATCTTTTTCTTGTCTGCAAATTTCTTATGAGCTTGATGGGGCCTCATCTAATGCTTTGCGTGTCAGCTGGCCAGTTAAGTTGGAGTTGAGTTATCCATTCATCACCAATGAATGGATGTTAGGTTTTTCACGAGGAAGTTAGGTATGGGAAAAAATCTTGTCCCGAAGCCAACTTTAAATGGAGTAAATCCAGTACTACTGTGTACGGAGTTGTTATATTCCACTTCAGCAACACGGTAGTAATTCGGACCAGTTAACCTTGTTGATAATTTATGTAACATCTAAGATATTGTTCTAGACACTCGCGTTAGTTCTCTCAACAGGCCCCATTAGTTTGGGGGTGGTGGGCGGAGCTTAACCCCTGGGCGTAGCCCTATTAACTTCAGGACTCTTTCCAAAAATTTGAGGTAACACTGGACCCCTCCTGTCAGAGATTATGCGTTCCGGAACGCCATGTAACCTATAGATATTTGAAATAAACAGTTTAGCCAGCGTCTTAGCAGAGGGGAATCTTGGAAAAGATATGCAATGTACTTGTTTGGAAAACAAATTCTGTCACTACCCAGATGACCGTGTTCCACCGCTTTCGGGTAATTCTAACTATAAAATCCATAGAGATTTCCTTCCAGGGAGTCTTTGGTCTAGCTACATTTTTGTAACAATCCTACTGCGGCTTACCAGGAGGTCTCTTTGCCGAAGCACAAATTGGACAGCTAGCTACAATAAGCTTCAATGTCCTTCTTTAAAGTAGCCACCAGAATTGCCGCTTAACCAGATGTAAGGTCTTCAACAAATCCGAAGTGGCCATCTGCCTTTAGAATCATGAGCCTGTTTGTAGTATTTGCCCCTCAGCACCTGTGGCACATACAACTTGGCCCCACCCAACCTAAGCCAATCTCTAATTGGTTATATGTCACTTGAATGCGCACAGGAACCATTTTCCAGTTTTAAAGCTTAATTTAAATTGTTCGGTTAGGTCATTCGATAAAGACCACTCTCTTGGTTCTTTCTTTGGGCTCTGGTGATCACTGTGGCGGCTAGATGTTTGGCTGAGACAATTTGGTTATCAACCTCCTGGCGCATACTATTATATTGGGGTAGTCTAGAGGAGAGCATCGCCATGAAGTTCTTCCCACCCTGGAATGTACTTCAAGGAGAAATTGAATCGCTTGAAGTACTGGGTTACAGCGAACTTGTTTAGTGGACAGTTTTCCAGGCATTTTTAAGGCTTCCAAATTCTATGACAGATCCAGTATCAGTCCATCATGGGCCTGTCTATAAGCCCTCAGGGTGTAAATGTTGCTCCGATTGCCATGAAATCCACGGTCACAAGGGCCCAACGAACTGCAAAAGCTTCTTTCTCCAGACGGCCCATCTTCTCTCTGTTTCAGACAGCTTACGGGAGGTATACACACAAGGCTGTAAGGTCCCCTTTCTCGTTGGCTTAAATTTATACCACTCCAATAGCCACATCACTTGCAATCGGCTTGAATACGAAAGGAGTGTCCATATCCGGTGTGCTTCAGCACTGGTTCTGCAGCAAAACAGTCGTTTTAGGCTTTTTCAAAAAGCGGCTTGGCACTCCATGGACCACTCCAGCGGCTTTCCTGGCCTTGGCTTTGCCTCCCCTTTTGTTTTCAGAGATTTGTGATGGGCATTGCTATCTTAGCAAACGTCGGGATGAATTGCTGGTAAAAATTTGCAAATCCAAAAAGCGTTTGAAGTTGTTTTCTGGTGCATGGTGGATCCATTCCAGAACGGCACGCACGCTTCTCTGGATCCATCTCTATGCCTTCAGATGAAATGCAATATCCCAAATAGTCAATTTTGTCATTGGTGGAATTCACACTTTGACAATTTAGCATACAACTTAGCGAGCACACGCCAGTTTTGTAGAACCGTGACGCACTAAACTTCACATGTTCATCCAGAGTTTCCGTGTAGATAAGGATATCATCAAGATAAACCAGAACCACCCGTATAAGATGTTCATGTAACACTTGATTGATCATTTGCATGAATACAGCTGGGCTCTTGTAAACCAAAAAGGAAGAAACATTGCTGAATTGGAAGTGATCCATCAGGCAGTTAAAAGCGGTGCTTCCACTCATCCCTTCCTTAATTCGAATTCGGTAGTAATGCCTCTCTCAAATCCAACTTGCATGAAAAATCTTTCCCCTTCGTTAAATGGGCCCCAACATGGTGATCCTTCATCAAAGGAGGGGTACACATTTTCCACAGAAATAGCGTTGTTCAAATTTCTGTAACCCCACCCCGAGCATTTGGAAGGCCATCTTTCTTTTCCTGGAACAACACTGGGGCCGCTACTTGGGGTCTAGCAGGTTGAATGAAACCAGGACGTTCCAGATTTTTATCTATAAACAATCTTAGCCTTTCCAATTCCCATGGGATCATTGGTAACATATTGGGTTTCGGGAGCTTCACCCAGGCAAAGTCTCAAATAGCAAGTCTGTTCGGCGCGATGAGGTGACAAGCTCATACCGAGTCCCTTCTCACTGAACACTTCTTTTAAATCCCAATACTCTTTGGGAAATCTCCTCATCTTTCACGGGCTCAGTGCCTGTGGAAGCTGTTTCAATTAAGGTCCTCTAGGCTTCGGCTGGGATCTGGCCCCTTCCTCTCGGTCGCTGTCTTGTGCATATGCGCAAACAACCCCTTTCTCTCCAGTTAACCCGCGGGGTTCCATTTCCTGAGCAGGCAATCCCAGTATTAATGGTTGCTCCATCCCAGGGACCACAGTAAAACGCAGGGTCTCATCATGCTCTCACCAATGGATTATTTTTCTATCAGGTTCTGTGACAAAACGGGCAGGGCAACCTCCAGCCACTGATCCATCTAGTTGGCAACAAGGAATTGGGCATCTTCAAAGGTTTAGCTTTAGGCCCATTTTCTTCACTACTTCTGTTGTTGATTATAACCCGTTGTGCACCACAGAATCCAACAGGGCTAGCATTTCCCCTTTCGAGTCCGCCCTGAAATTGGGTACCCTCAACTTCACCGGAATGGTCATAGGGCCCGCACGCTTGACTTACCAGGAAGTCATCTTCTGAGTCAGAATCCTCCTCCTCAGGGGTCACTGGGGCTTCTGATTCCTCTCCTGCGGGAGGGGCGACCCTCATGCTGTCTCTTTTGACTTTAGTGCTGTTTCGCGAGGATTCACTGGGGACTTTTCAGGTTTCTTTCCTTCCTTTGTTGCCCCCTTTGGCTCCAAACTTGACTCTGCAGTTCACAAGACCGGTGAACCTTGCTTTCCCTCATTGAACAGCAGGCAGAGGGGTTGGGTCTTGCTGCCACACTCCTCCCTTCCTGAGGTTTAGGAGCCTCTTGAGGACGTGGGGGGGGGAGAAGGCTTGCTCCATCCAGAATCCTCCCCGCGCGGTTTACTTCAGGTTAAATCAATCTCCACTTCTTTTCTGCCAGCAAGTACCGAACATCTGCAAGTCATTGGGGTCTCTCTAGCAGTGCATCTCTGGTACAACATCTTCATTTAAACCATCTTTAAACAGTTTCTATCAGGGCTTCTTGGGGCCAGCCTAGAAATGGCTGGCTAACATGTCTAAATTCTTGGGTGTAACAAGCCACAGACCTCCGCCCCTGTTTGATGGTTTCATCCTTTTCGGGCCTTGCGCTCTGCCAGTCGCTCCTCAAACCTAGCCTGCAGTCAGGCCATAAATAGGTTATATAATTCAGCAACTGAGGAGCATTACTCTATGATGAAAGTCACCATCCAGTCTGCCGCTATTGCCCCCAGAACCCCTGGTAACACACCCTCAACTTGGCTGCTTCTGAGGGAAATCATCTCTCCCCATATTCTTCCATATGGCTCCAAAACTTGAGCTAGGAAAATCCCAAAGTTTTGGGGATCCCCTCCCGTATTTTACTTCTAACGGAGGAAGCCTAGGAAGCTCTACGCCTTCTAGGAATCACACCTCCCACTGAAGGCCCCGGGGCTGCTGCTGGATCGAGCTTGATTTATGGGAGAGGGAGCTTGCTCTGCTTCTTCTGGCTGGGAACTACTTCCCTTCCCCTTCATACTTTGTGCAGCTTGAGGTGTTGTTCAAAGGCTTCATTCAGGAGTCTCCTGGCTTGATCCAGCAAGAGTTCCTCTGTTTTCCTTCTCTTGTCAAGGGCTTCCTCTTTTCCACGCCGCGCAGGTAGTTGTGGACCGTCCACGGGAGGGGGTCCTCCTCCGGATCTTTCCAGCCAACCCCAGCCCCAACCATCTGGGCTTCACGCTGGATCCTCTTCCAAACTGAGCTCTTCTAGCAATTGGGCCTCCTGCACCAGCAAAGAATCTTGCCCTCCAATGGCTCCCTAGATCCTCTTGGTCACTATTTGAAGATGAGCATGATGTCCATGGCCCCCTCAGAAGAAAATTGGGTATTCCTCCGCGGTGGGGTTGGTGGCAAGATTCAGAATAATGTCAGGTCAGAGAGCTCCATTCAAAATCCAGGAAAGAAATACTTAGACCTTTTAGGTTAGAGAAAAGACATCTTTTACTGAAAAGTGAAGTGGTAAGCAACCAAGAATTCTGAATCTGAGAGAAGTTAGGGCGCGCAATTCACATATACAAAGTGATGGAAATGTTCCCACCGAGCACCCAATAGTTCAGATGACACTTCCAATAGAAGTTGTGAATAATGATCATGTGGGCATCTTCAGGTGATGATGAGGCCTCTGTCCATTGACCTTGGCATATTTTGATAACGGGTTTTGCGAGTTTGCGGCAGGAGAAAAGAAAGCTAAAGAAGAAATAGAAACCAAACTCGATTGTATGCTTCCCCCCGCATCCCCATTTACATAACAGAAGAATTTAACACCTCCACGCTCACTTCCCGAGAATTTTTCTCCTTCCTCTCCCCGTTTACTTATGGCAGTCGAAAAGATGTTAAAGCTATGTAGAAGATCTTGAAGGCTGACAGAATGTCTTTCAGGTTTAGTCCTCTTGCCGGTCCATTCAATCAGGCTCCATGTCCCGCATTGCCTTGTTGGCTGTCCATGAGCCTGTTCTGCAACACTGGGTAGCGGGTGCGCAGTGGAGAATTTTGCAGGATGCAGCAAGCTTCTGACGATGTTCCTCACGGTCTCTGGGTATGCTGCATGGTGGTGAGAAGTACCTGGAACCTGTTGGGCGCAGACTGCCAAAGGCGTTCCTCCACGCAACTCCGCCTTGCCCTGGACAGCCTATAGTTGAAGATCCTCTCTTCACGGGTGAGGGTATGCTGGAAGTGTAGGGCTTCATTAGGTAGGTTCTGAGGGAGAAGGCATCATCCCCATGAGTAGGGCCACACTCTGTGTGTCGTTGGCAGGGGTCTGGATCTGGGAAGCCATGATGAGGTTGCGTTCCAGCCCCTCCTTGAGGTCACTGGCGTTGTATATCTCTGGGCATCGTGAAAGCTGACCCGTTGCCTGACAGCATCGATGTACATGAACTTGTAGTCAGCATCGACATGGGCAAAGAGGATGATGCTGAAGAAGCCCTTCTAGTTTGTGATAAGTGGAACCTGAGTTGGCTGGAGCTTTGCAGGCCACGTGCTTCCCATCTATGGCTCCAACGGTGTGCGGGAAGTTCCACTTCTGATATCACTGCTCTGCAACTTTCTTCCAGCCTTCTTCAGTGTGGGGCACCCAGAGGCTCCTCCAGGGTATTCTTTTGATGATGGGCCTGCACCACTTCTCTGACCACAATGCGTGATGGTGTTGTTTGGGACCGCTCCAGCTGTACTGCATGCTTTTGTAGGTGTTCCATTGAGTCAGGTGGTGCAGAGTGAGTGCACCCTTGAGCCAGGTTCCAGGCTGGGCCGGAAGTTGATGTTTGGCCTTGGTCAATCCGGAGGTGTCAGCCGCTGCAGCAACTTCATCAAACATGTCTGGTGGCATCCTCTGAAGGCTGGAATGCCACGGGTGTCCTTCGTTCCTCAGCTCCACCATGCACTTGTCATACAGTCCCATACTCAGCTCTTGCTCGCGATCCATCTTTTGGACCCACAACACTTCTTTGACGCCTCCTTTTCCTTGCGTAGAACAGGTGAAAGAGCCTGAAGAGGGCTTTGCACTGTTGTAGAATGATGGCGGCTCCCAAAGGAGTGTGTGCGACGATCCATGGTGGAGATGACTGGTATGATGTGAGAAGCAAGAGCGAAGGCTGAAGAGGTCTGTCACACCAGGGTGCTGGATTAACAAGTGTGAGATCCGTGATTTCCTCCCCCTTTTTAATAGGAAATATCAGTTTTCCGTAGGTGTCCTTCTCAGTCCTCTAGACATCCTCCAGACATCCTAAATATCCAAGATACGTCCCTATATGAATGTTTTTCCGTTTTAATTGCATTATATGGGAGTCTGCATCCGCTTACATCCTTTCTATGTCCATGCTACTAACGCTGCACGGATGTTCCGTGTCGTTTCGATTCCTCCCTGTGTCGTTTCCCGACTGGAGTGGATGCGAGTTTGCGCAGATATGCAGCGGATGCTGAGCGGATACAACGGACGTGTAACAGATGTAAGAACGTTTGTTCCCTGTATGTGTAGTGGATGTAGAACGGAAGCGGCGGAAAGTTCATCCGCTCAAAAAGTTTTGTGCAGCTCAAACACTTTTTGAGCGGATGAAATCTCAGTAGACAGATGCTGGACGGAGTGCATTGTACCGATGGTACAGAACGGATGTGGATTGCCGTTATATTTACGGAGTGGCAAGGCGTTTTTCTCGCATTTTCACATCCTCTTTCGCGCCTCTTTCCATCCGTTGGTGCAATGTGACATGGGCTTTATCACTTGTTATTTGTATCATATGATTTATGATTATATCTTATCATTTATCACTTTCTTGTTTGTGTGAGAGCTTATACACCACAGACAAATTCCTTGTGCATCCAGTCACACTTGGCCAATAAAAAATATTACAATAATGTTTTATGCAACTGCATGAGGAGGACACTAGTAGAATATCAACAGGATTTTATTTTTCCTTTTTTAGCTCCCATCCCATTTTATTTGCTTATTAAAAGATTTATGTGACCACCCATTTTAAGCAACTCTTAAGCAATATAATCCCAGCAAGTTCAATTGCCTTCCTTCCATATTATCTATGCAGCTCAGCACATATCCTTTCATTATTGTTAGTCTGTCCAGAAGAAGGAATGATAGGTTCTCAGCCACACAAAAGATCAAAGGGGCAAGGAACCATTGCATAGCCTCCAGAGTCACAGCCCACTTATTGCTGAACAACTTGACCTTTGAGATCAAGATGGTCTCCATCTTTCTGTAGTCTAAAAAGCAGTTAAGCAGTCCCATTTTAATAAATATTTTGGAATAGATGTGTCAGTCATTAACAACAATAAATGAGCATATGAAACTTACTAGATTTTTCTGTCTTGTGACTTTTCATACTTTTAGAAGTGTGAACCACTTAGAGCTCTGGGTATTGGCAGCATACATATTGATGAAACAAATAAATAAACCCTAGGTTTTAGGTTGCCAGGGATTATCACAAAAGTACATTTTATCTCCAACATATATACATTTCTAGATATTACTTTCTCAAATAGGATCTGCAGAGAGAAATAAAACTTTATTCTCTTTTCAAGGATTCTAATTCTAAATACTGTACTACCGTAATGTTAGCAGCAACATCAATTGTACTCTATGGTCTTAGCTTTAAAAATTCCATAGCAATGCTTAGAAATTTTAGGAGTAGCATTCTTGATGAATAGCAAAGCTGTTAAGTTATATAATATTTGTTATTTATTTATCTATTCAGTTATGCATAGAAGTATGGAGTCCATATTTACTTTTGGATGGAGGCATATTTTCATGGCCAATCTGTGTATCATGTTCTATCTTCCCTTAACAATAATATTGTAGTTGTTTGGTTTCATTTTGTTGACACTTGCTTCCTAATCTTCTTAAGATGCTCTCCATTTATCTGTTAGTAAATCAATTTGTGTTTGTTGCTTGTTTTCAGTTGTCTTATGTGTACTATACAGTTATCCTTTAATTGTTATTGCAGTCAGAAACAGAGTTCCTAAACCTGATACTTTTGACCAAATATCACAGGGCTGAACATTTATCATATCTCCCAGTTCCCTAGCAGTTCAGCTTCTCAATCTGGCCCTACCATTACAGAGACATTGGTAAACTATACATATAGAGAAAGTATTTTATGTCTGAGGCAGACCACATTTTGTTATAGAAGCAGCATAATTATAAATGCAAGTTTCCTAGCATAAACAAAAGAACATTATCACTTTCTTGACTTGATGTGAGTATCATTTGTTTACCCCTAAGTAGAACATTAGATTAGGTGAAGTTTAGTATGTTGAAAGCAATGTCTATGTTTTTAGTGGTTTTGGTTTCCTTACCAGATAATATGCATGTAATGAATGATAAATGGAGTAGACACAGTGCTTTTTTGAACCAATATTTGCAACATATCAGCACTATATATATTAAAGTACACAAGAGAAAAATATTGAGCATTCTGCTGGAAGAAGATGAATACATTCACGACTGTTAGAAATACTAAGCCTATCAGGTAGCAACTGTATTTTCATAGCTATTACTTGGATGAGAACATACGGACCCCAGATAATTTGTAATGATATGGTTGGTTGCAGTAAGTCAGTTTTTTGGACTGGATTTGGCATTTTTATTCACTTATGAAGTCCTTCTCAAGGACCTGCGATAGGCAAATATTGTTATATGAGGTTGTTAACAGTATCATTTTGGGATAGAAAGCTGCCTTTTGTGATTGATTGACAGTGATTTTGTAATCACAATCATCTCATTGTTATTGTCATCATCATTAGTAGACACAGCTCATCCCTATTCATAATTCTATAGATTCTGTGGCATGTATAAATGATTGATTCATGTTATTATTTATAAAGCAACAATTGTTCTTTTTCTTTGCTCTTTAAACATAAAATGTACTCTAGAAATGACAAATTTATTTTCAATTTTCAATGTTATTCAAAGTTTACTAAAATGTCTAGCAACATTGTTTAAATTAGTAATTTAAACTAATGATTGGATAAAATGTACTACATGTTAAGTTTCGCAAATTATTTTATTAGTGGCACACACTGTAAAATAATCACAAAGTTGCTAATTACAGCAGTGACATATGGTAAAGCAAATAAAATGGCATGAGAAATAAAACATGAACAAATCTATAATCATTGGCAATTAATGGTACAAACTATTAATTAGGAATCAAAATGAAAATGTGGATAACTGGTTCCCATATAAATTAACTTGGATTTTTTTAAAGGTTTGGAACTTAGTGCAACATTGTAAATAACAACAAAACCTCAAAACTTATAGAAAAAATATTCAAGTTGCATCAGAGTTATGATTCTGGAAATATCAGCTGACAGTTTTCAATCACACATTTTAAAAAGATAAGGATGAACAAATTTGTTTTTTTATAGACACAATCCACATAATTATATACAAGGCTTCTGCAGGGAAGCGTAGTTATGGCGGTGGCCTCATAACTACAGTAGATGCCCAATTCAGCTATCCAGGCAATTGCCTCTTTGATTCAATGTTTTTGACTGTTTTTCATAATTTTGTATGCCTCCTATGCCTTGACATTGGGCAGCCAATAGCTTTAAATAAATAAATAATACAAAATTGAAATATACTCGTGCAAATAGCCTTTAAAGTTTTTATTTTATCATGTGTGTTCAGAAGTTATTTAGGAGTAAGGGATAACATTGACAGAATTGTCCCCTCTGACAGAAGTCATGCAGTGACATAGATGAGGTAGAGACAGGTCTGCTTTTATAGTTTATAGCATGTCTTTGGTGATTAAGTTGCCTACATACCTGTCTTTTAATAGCGCTTTGTGAGAGCATATAATTATCCTTGGTTGTAAAACTCTCAGTGAAATCCTTCTTTTATATTTTTTCAAGCAAGAAAGTGATATTTTGGATGAGAAGTCCAGGTTATCACTGAGAAAAGAAGCACAATAAAAGGCAAGATGAATTCCTATTCTTCAGCAATGCTCTTTAGATCTCTCCTGACTGAATGACCTCCTATAGATGTTTATCATAACAGCCAATTACTGAAGAAGATATGGGAGATAGAAGCAGTGAACAAAGACATCTTCCAGCTGCTGCTTCTCAAGCTATGCCTAGAAGCCCATGGTGCTTCCTTCTAAAGCTGTCATGTCCAATATTAAATTGTTTCTTTTCCTCCCATCTCTTTTGTTTCTGGTGTTTTCCTTCTATGGGGAGCTTGGTTTTTCCTTTGAATAACTATGTTGTTAGTTTAATGTTTGCTTCGTCCATAACTTTTGCTTTTTTGTTCTGTGCCTATACACAAAACATAGGAATGCCAGCAAGCATCAAAAGAGCTCTAACAAAGATACTGCGGCTCTTTTTTGCAACAACAAAGAGAACTAAAAAAAGGACAAAGACAAAAAGTCAGTTTGTGGGCATAATGGTAAAACAAGATGCTTTGATTTAAAAGAGCATGTAAAAAATAAAAAAGTGAAAAGTTTGTAATAACCAAAGCTATTACTAAGAGCAGAACAAATGGAACCATTTTCATTGGGAAGGAATAACAAATGTTTTAGCCGTATCAAGGACTGAAAATTCCTTTTGAATTAAACCAAGTTTGTATAAGATTTGTGCTCAGTACAAAAATTGAATATTTTATTGTCAATTGAAATTAGTGGCACATACGATAAATTACTTGTAATTTTGGGTTGTACTCCATCCACATGCAAAGGAAAATAACCGGCGAGGCTAAAAAGTCTGCTGGTAAAGAAAGATTAAAAAACAAACCAAAGTGGGATAGAGTGCTTGCAGAAAAGCAAGCCTTTCTTTTGTTTATTCTAAAATCTCGCATTTTAATTCAGGAATCCTATTGTCACTTATTCAGATTAAATGTAATTTTAAGCATGGGGAGTTCAAAAAGTTATATTGATGAAAATGCTGATGCTATCACCAGCCTCCCATGTTCACTAGGAAGAATTAAAGAGGAAACTAAGCAAATCATACTAAGAGGAGCAGGGTGAGTTGGTAGTCACACTGAGATCCATTTTATAATTTGTCCTTAATGATGAACAGGCAGTTAAAAATATTCTCAGCAAATAAATACATATCCCTGACCTCATCCACTTGACATTGTCTCTCCAGGATTTAAAACCCTAGCTGAAAAAAAAGGGATCAAGTTTTTGATGGGACTTTTGCGTGCAAATTTATGTGCAAGACCAAGAGCCATTTTCCTGCCTATACAAATGTCCTGTGATTGACCTGCATTTTTCAATTAACACCTGGAAGAGAGGCTGGTTAGACAAGCTAGATTTTCCTATTTAATCTTGCAAGTTGAGAGATAACAAAGTTCAACTCTAACCTCAATCAGTTAATTATTTGCCTTTTTTTCTTGTAGCAGAACTTACTAGGCACTTTATCCTCATTAATATGTAACCTTTTGCTGACACATAAACTAAGAAACGCTTGGGCTGGGGGGGAAGAGAAGTTGAAGGGCTATAAAAACTTGTCCAATGAAAGCAACCCCTTTATAAATTGCATTTCTGAGAACATTCTTGATATTTGGGCTCAGATAGCAGATTAAGGAAGGTCTCCTCTGGTAATATGAACATATTCAGAAACAATTTCTTAGTAATCCATCTCTAAAAAGTTTGACATTTCTGGTGGTGTTTTCATTCTTTAGTATTTGTCCTGCAAAACACAAATGAAGCATCAGTAGGCAAATCAGCAGCAACTAATCACACTAGGCTGGTGTACTGAAGCTAAACAATGTAATTGTTATAAGACTGTGTCAGGAAAAGACCTTGAGTATTGGGCAAAGAGGCACTGCCAAGATAAAAGACACTGTCAGATAAGAGACAGCATAGCCAGCAGCTGGATAATCAATGGGGCAAGAGGCTCAAAAGAAACCATCCATAGTTTCTTGAGTTGTAAAGGAAATGACCTCAGTC
Source organism: Laticauda laticaudata (assembly GCA_004320025.1). Classification (NCBI taxonomy): domain Eukaryota; kingdom Metazoa; phylum Chordata; class Lepidosauria; order Squamata; family Elapidae; genus Laticauda; species Laticauda laticaudata. Next base: position 27,704 of record BHFT01025702.1, read on the forward strand.
AAGTGACCTGAGTAATTTTTTAAAACGTTTCTGCTCAATTGTGTAAATATAAAGACAGATATCTGAGAAAGTGTCAGATAGTCTTTAGAGGAAATTGCTCTGGCCTCCTTTGGAAAACACCTGGAAAACACCTTAGCTTCTTTAAATAAACTTTGCTGAAATAGTTTATATCCATTAACAAGAGGAAATGATGAAAATATTTTAGTAACTTCTTTGCTTCATAGATAATATGTGTTTCCTTTGTAATAAACTTGTATTTCCTTACTTATGTAACTCTTAAAAGTATAAATACTGATTGAACCATCATGCATATTCCTTCCCAGCCTTAGTCCTAAAACCCAACTTTGCTTGGATCCAAAATAAATGTGTTACTCAGAGAGATTCAGAGCCTGTCTCTTTGCCATACCAGGCCTGATTCAGAGAGTGTGCAAGACATTTGGAGGAAAATTGTACATTCAGACTTCCAAGATTGATATTGATCATGTGGGGTAAATCAGATTAGAACCATAGCCAGATGAGTTAATTCTACAAATGCCATACTAACAGAATATTGCAATCTGAAAGTACAACTCTCCACAACCACCTACCACCCTCCTTTACAGTCCAAGAAACTTGGGAGTGTCTCTACTGAGCTTTTTGCCCTGGCATTTCAACTGTTTGCTGTTTTAACATAACAAGATATTAATCTGCCAAAAGTAATCAAATATGAGCAATGTCCACAATAATGTAAAATTATTTTAATCTGTGAACAGCTCAATACATTACACCAAGTAACTCAAGTATAACTTGTGGTACTAATCACATTCTATGATTGTAGAGCTTTTTGAGGTCATCTAGGACAAAATAAAAATTATCAGACATCTTTTCATCATGTTTCTAGATAAGAATGACTGTTTGTTTGGAACTAATAACTAGTTTCTGAATTCGTTTTTCTCCTCCTCACAATTATTTCTTTATTGTCATGTCATTATGCCACAGGTGGGTAACTTTGATTGATATATAAACTGTGCTGTGGGTTGTCTAGTGAGTGGAACTGTATTAATCATATGGATTCTTCTGGATTTTAAAGTGAAATACTTGTTTTAAGCAAATATTATACTTTTCATTTGCTTCCAAGCTTAAAATGGCTGGAAATTGTGTTGCCAGTTTTCAGGAATCATAACCACAAAATCCTCCAAGAGCCATAGAAAAGGATTTGTGGGATACCCTGGCTAAGAACTGTTTTGTTTCTAATAGCAATAGTGTTTAGATTTATATACCACTTCATAATATTTTACAGCCCTCTCTAAACAGTTTACAATGTCAGCATATTACCCCCAACAACCTGAGTCCCCATTTTACCAACATCGGAAGAATGGAAGGTTGATTCAACCTTGAGCTGGTGAGAATCGAACTGTCGAACTGCTGACAGTCAGTAGTCAGCAGAATTAGCCTGCAGTACTACATTCTAACAACTATGCCATAATGACTCTAATAATTGGCTAAAGAGAAATAATTATAAATAATTGAGTTTTTAGGTTAAATCTAAGACATATTTTTTTAAAAAAAGAATTTTACTGCCTAAAACTGGATTATCTATACCTATGGAGTCACTATTTGTGATGAAAATTGCTGCTGAGGTTATTTCCATTCCACCTCCAAAAGGCAATGCCAGCAAAATGGATAGTTATTCAATCCAATGTTACATATAAACATCTCAAAGCATTTCTCAACTACTGGTTTATACACCTACTTTCCACTTCGCTAAATTCTCACACTGATTTCTCCTTTAGGCATTTAGACAAAAGCATATGGAATCTTTCAGTCATTCCAGATGATTGCTCCTAAAGTGTTATGTAGCTTCTTGAATCCATCAGTGAATCCTATAGGACAACCTCATTGTAAAGTTTCAAAAATAATATAAAAAGTAATAATTTAAATATTAATCAGATCAGATTGTATTGACCACATCTGACAATTTTTAAAGCTAAAAAGAAGAGAGGGAGACTAGTAAGATTACAAAACAAGGACATTAACAATGGCAATATTTTATGACTTCCTATTCTTTTGTTATTTCTCATTACCTTTTTGGTAAATAACTTACTAATATTTCATAATATGTTTTCATTAAACAATGCACATTCAGCAACAATGAAACAATAACTTTCCACAATAGGACATTCACTTTCTCAATTTACAGATCATTGATCATTCAAACCAGCATTTTCTTTAGCAACTGCAGGTTGTTATCCAGTAAGAATTATTTCTGCCAACCATCAAACTTTGGGTGTTCAACAGCCGAAGTATATTAGTATATTATATGGAGATTAACATGCTATATGAGAAAAGATCAAGTGATATATCATTCATTGGTTTTATTTCATTCCTTTTCTCAAGGAAAGAAGCTCATAATAGCCTGTGAAGTAGATATCACACAGAAGATTGGATGAATCTAACAGTATATATATATATATATATGTGCTGTTCAGCTTCCCTCGGGTATTATCCCACGTCATTGTAGTGCTGTTAAAGCCCATGTCACACTGAACCTATGGATGGAAAGAGGATGTAAAACGGACAAAAAACCTTGCCATCCGTTCGAAAATGCGATGTACTCACTGCCTCTTCACTTCTCTGGATTCCGTCCAGCATCCATTTACATTGACGTTTCATCGCGTCAAGGTTTGGGCTGCGCCAAAACTTTTTGCGGCGGAAAATGTTAATCCCAGTTCGTCCATGTTCTCACTTGTCTGCTTTAGCGCATCCGTAGTTCGGCATCCGTTACGGCTCCCGTTACGCATGTTGTGGCGTCCGCTATCACTCCTCAAGGGCATCCGTCCTACACCGCATCGCTGCGAAGCTCCATCTGCACCAGATAGCCCAGAGGGAAGGAAGCGGAAGGAGGGAATGCGGAGTACTTAGCGGGATTGGTCTAGGGAACATATTGCCAGCAGATGCAGAACAGAAAAAAGCGTTTAATAATGGAAAAAAAACGTTTGCTCAAGGGGACCTAGATCTTCACAGCATATTAAGGTGATTGTCTGAGAGATGCCTTAGAGGATGCCTAGAGGTGCCTAGCGGAAAACCTATACTGCCTATAAACAGGGGGAAGCAAATTCCGCCTGCGAATCTCACTTCCAAGAAACAGCAGGCCCAGAGGTGGCACGACCTCTGCAGCGCTTCATCTGGCTCTTCCTCTCCGCACAGCAGCAGTCATGTCACCGTGGGGATTTGTAACAAAGTCCTTATCGGACAGCCCACCATCGTGTTTGCAACCAGTGCGAAGTCATCTGCAGGCTCTGTGAACTTGCTAAACTGGCGAGAGAAGAAAACGAGGCCCACCACAAAAAGGGAGTCTGGATCCGAAGATGGGTTTCGCCAGACAGAGTGAGAGGACCGGACATGTTACATACAAGCTGATCGGTGGAGGCCTCAGGAGACGAAGGACGACTCGGGTCACTGCAGTCGTCGTCCAAGAACTTATAGAAGGATCGGCCCTCCAGCGCGATGTTTGAGATTCGAAAGTGTGTAGGAGCTGGGCGCTGGGACAGCCGACCGTCAGGTTGACACCAGAGGCCCAACAGCGCCAGGCGTTCGGCCCAGCCTCGGAAGCCTGGCTCAATAGGGTGGCACGTTCGACACTTCCACGCCAACCTGGTGACCTTCAGGGAAGCCTCCTAAGCGAGCAGGCAGCGTGACGGACGGCTGGAGGGTTGTAACCATTCCAAACACCAATCCAAGCATTTGTGGCCATGGAGAAGTGGTGAAGGCGCATCATCCTCGAAGAATACAAGGAGGGAGCTCCTCCAAGGTAGCCCGTGCGCACTGAATGAAGGTATGGAGAAAGTTTGCGAGAGCAGTGTGGTATCAGCGAGGATGGAACATACTAACACAGGTCATCAGCGGTTGCGTAGGGCCATAAGATGGCAGCGCACGGTGGCCACCTGACAAACCAGGCCGTCCCAAGGCCGTCGAAGCTCAGGGTCCACTTTTTCCCAACTCGCCGAGAGGGCTTTTCTTGCAGGCATACAATCAGACTCTGTCAGCCATGGGTTGGGATCTGCTGGGACTATACAATTCGATGTCAGGACATCGATGCTTCATAGGCTGCAAGAGGGCTTCGCAGATGTGCCGCAAGATATATCAGCGACTACGACACGTCCACTGCATGTTCAAGGAGGAGAAGCGTGCGACAGGCAACCTCATCGTGGCGCCTCCCAGAGTGCCGAACCCCTGCGGCAACTGAAACGACAGGTGATGCGGAATGTGCCCTGAGCCTTGTTCAATTCGTGCGCGCGCACTCACGCCTTTCTCCTTCACAAAGGCTAGCCTCATCGGAAGCCCTACACCTGCCAGACCTCCTCACCCATGAAGAGAGGATCTTTTTCACTCTACAGGCTCGGTCCCAGGGGCCAAAGGCGGGTGGTGGAGACGCACCTTTGGCAATTCCTGGCCAAACCTAGGTTCCAGGTTCACTATTCTCACCGCACCATATGGCACAAAGCATTGCCCAGCTAAGGGACCGCATGGAGGGAGGATCATGGAGAGCTTCCTGCAATCTTGCACAAGTCTCATGGGGCACCACGGCTACCCGAGTCCTTGTCCCGTGAAAGCAGGCTTGAGTGGGACCTCTACAGCATAGGCAATGGGGACATGGTAAGACCTGCGGAGGTGGATCGCAAGAGTGTGAAACCTTAGTCGGGACACTGAGGATGTGCCAAGGCCCAACAGGCCTCACATGAAGCGAAGAGCAGCCACAACTCCTGAGACAATGGTGCAACTCCCCAGGCTGGAGCAGCTGGAGTGCAAGGAGAGCGAGGATGGGTAGAGTGCGTTAATCGGAAAGCGTTCCTTCCAACCGTGTCTCATGTACAACGGCATGAAGATTGGGCCATGTTAATGTTGTGTTTGGCCTCGCGACACATGAACAGTAGGCGTTTAATTAAAGGTGTGATGTTTTATTTTTGACCGAGGTGCTGTGGATAAAATTATTAACATTATGTATGTTGTGAAATTAGAGGGCCCGTAGGGGTGGTGGCACCTGGGAGGGTGGCACCATCCAGTCGCCACTATCGCTTGCAACTGAGGTTTTATCTAAGTCCCAACTGCTATCGCTAACCCATTGCCCACAGCTTATTTACCCAGTCCAACAAGGTGATCGTATCTAAAGCACGTCCATCCCAAAAGCTATCCTCTACCACGCAGTGTCCACAACATGCAGAAGGCTTAAACCATTTTCTAAAAGTTCTCAGACCGGAAGACTATTCGAATGAAAAGAAAGAAATTGAGCAAGGTGTGTGAATCATAAATAGACCTTGTATTAACAACAAGCTATAAACAAAAAAGAGTCTCTGCGCACTCACTTGTCGGCTTCCCAGGTTCACAGGGGTGAAGGGGTCCAGGTGCTGTGAGGTGGGCGTGGGTGCCTGGAGGGCCTTGACTCATCAAGGCTCCGTCCAGAAACAGAAAGCAGCAGAAGCACAGCCCCAAGAAGAGCCGAGCCGTGCTTGGCAGAGAGCCCCAGCAGAAACGCAGAGTGAAGGGCCAGGGGGGGCGGGAATGGTGACGCCCTGTCCCTCTTGCCAGGGCTGGAGAGGGCAGATGGAGGTCTGAGGGCTTGGCTGTCTTCGTTCATGGTTGTGGGGGTTTGGGCTGGCTGGCAGGGAGGGGCTGGCCAGGGGGAAGCCAAGGCATGGCAGTGAAGGCTGGCAGGGGTAGAGGCTGGGCACCAGGCTGGCGAGAAGGAGGGCAGGCACCAAGGCCTGGGCTAAGGAAGGCTGGCACTCCAGAAGGCAGGCACGACAAGGCCTGGCAGGCAGGGCAGACACCAAGACTGGCAGGCGCAGACATGAACTAAGGTGCAGGAAGGCAGGCAGGCAAGGCTGGCAGGGCAGACTGGCTGCAGCAAGGCTCTGCAGGCAGGCTGGCAGACTGGCTGGCAGCAATGGCTTGGCAGGGCAGAGCGTGGCCGGCAGGGCAGGCAGCTGAGATTCTGTCTTTGAATGTTGCTACAACTTTAAACAAGCATTAGCAATGACGTGGGATAATACCGGCGGAAGGAAGCTGGAACACAGGCACACATGTAAGTACCGCGCGAAAGCTTAAAAAAACAAATATCTATATACGTCTGTAGCACTAAGATGGGTGCGGTGCTCAGCGTGGATGCAGTGTACTCCGTCATTCATGTGCCAGGGTTAAGCGCGCGGATAGGATGGAAGGAAGACGTACTGGCAAATTGGCCTGAGAGCAGCCGCACAATAAACGTCGGTGCGGATCGTCGCGAGCATCACTTAGTAGTGTCCTTGAGGGGGAGCGTGGACGCGATAGTTGGCATGCTGTGCTGTGAGCTGTGCATTGTGGGGGTGGCGTGATGGCATTTTGCGACTGTTTGGGGGATCCGCGCGTGATGAGACATCGCATGAGCAAGGTGAGATTGACCGTGGAGGATGTTTATGAGGTGACGATGTCAGGATGTTTCTGGAGTGTCTGTTTAGTATTGGGAAATTGTTTTGGATCGGGGGGGAGGATAGGTGCGGAGTGCATGCGCTGGATGTATGTCATTGCGGCGTGCGCGTGTGCCGCGGAACACACTTGTAAAGGTGGCAGCTAGTACACTGACCGGTGATTAAGGCTGTGTGTGGAAGTTGCGGCTGGGTCCTAGCTGATCAAGTGCGGGTGTGTGTGGTCGTCGCAGTGCCGGGTGTCAGTCAAGTAGTCGGGAGTATGTCGCGGCGGTCCTGACACATATAATGAACAACAGTATTGGGATATCCTCCACACACTCCTGCTACACACACACACAGACATTCACACATAACCTATTACATGTGTGTATTTTGTGTGTTTGGGGTATAGACTTGGTTAATTATCAATGGGCAGGCAGATTTTTAAAATGGTAGCATTCAAGCCTATTTGAGGTCTGGACCACCAAGAATAAGAATCAGTACCAGCCTGGGCCTTGTAGCAAAAGGAGGGGAAAGGAAATTTACAAACGATAGTGTTCCATGGGATAGGAAAGCTTCTAGTCCTGTCAAAGAATATTGTGAGATAGGGTTGAACGGAAGGCAGTTTCTGGTAGACGCAAGCACGATAGGATATGCGTGTTCAGATCCTTCCTCACTTTCCCTTACTAGGGCGATTTCACTGTGGCCAATAAATTTCTGCTAGACGAACTGTTTCCTGGAATTGCTCTAGAATGTTAACGGGACAAGCTGTTGCTAGCGAAGATAGGTGTGAAGCTTGGAAGAATCCACCCCCTAGGTTTCAACTCGTCCCCGTTGCGCAAAATGATGTTCGTACGTGTAAGCATTGCACACTGAGAACAGCATGAGACACAGGCAACGGAGTTTTTTCCTGGAAAGCCAATCTCTTTCCGCTCCAGACGGTGCAAGCTTAAGCTGTCCCTCTAAGCCGCTCGTTTTCACCGGCATGTGGTTACGGCAGGGAACGCACGATGTGACTCAGCCACGCATCCGCACTTGTGATGTATGTCTGTAAACTTATTGTTGCTTGTATGCTTGTGATTTAATTTATTTCACTACGCCACACACACACATACACACACACACACACAACACACACAACACAGCACACACAACACCGAAAAGCACCAAGGAAACCTATAAATTTTTCATGTTATTATATATAATAATATATATTATGAATATACTGTACTAGTATAATACTAGTTATAATACGGTTAGTTATAGGAAGGTATACTATACGTGCGATCTCTTGGTTATTTCACCGGTCTGTTTTCTCCTGCATAGAACTTGGGAAGCTAGTCTAGGCAACGGTTTTTCGATGAGCTATACTCGATTCATCATCTTCAGGCTTGATTTCTTCTCAGCTCATGTGACTTCTCAAGACAGTCATTTACTCAGAGTAATTACTCTGAGAAGGCATAGGAGTTGGAAGAAAACAAGGCCCTGAAAGATGAATGTGAGACTTCAGATCGAGAACACTTCAGCCTAGATATCTGTCCCAGATAATCTAACGCGGGGAGAAAGACCAATAAGAACGCAGAAGATCCACAATAGTAATAACGCAGCGACAAACCTCAGAAAGCTATAATTATAGTTTATACTATCTACTATATGTGCTGTTTTAGCTTCCTTACGGTTATTTATCCACGTCAGTTGTCAGTTGTCTGGTTCAAAGTTGTAGCCTCATGTACTGTATCTGTTAAAGTTGTAGCAAAGTTCAGTCAGAATCTCATCTGCCATCAGTCATGCTTCTAGAATGCAAGTGTGCTCTCCACTTCTCTGTTTTCAAATTTGAGGACTGGTCTCTTCTGATTGGCGCGTCATTAACCTGCGGTTGCTGTTTCCATATGACTTGGAGTTTTGATTGATTGGTGAGTTTGCTGGTTTCTTCTCGTGTCTGTTCATGTGTAGCGCTTTGATTGGCTGGCACACTCTGTTCCTTGTGTGTTGGGCATGGCTACTAATGCTGCTTGGCTTCGTTGGAAAGGAGCGCCGCTGCTTCATTTTTCAGCAAGACTGAGTGTTTCACCTGGGTGGCCTTGGTGCGGGGGTGTTTGAGTTGGAGAGGCATCACGAGGGAGTCTGTCCTGTGCCTCCAGGCGTGTTGTCTGTTTTGATTGTGGGTGAAAGATCTTGTGCTATTGAGAGTCGCGCAGGCTTCCAAATGAATTACAGTCTGCTGGAATCATCCTCTTTCTGATTGCATTCGGCTGTAGCGTACTTTTTTTCAACCTCTAATGGCTTCTCTGATGTATTCTGCTTGGCTGCGGCGTTTTTTCTAGTAAGTGGCAGGGTTTTGGTGCCATTGAAGTTGATGTCGCGCTGTGACTGTGCGTTTTCACGTGTTTGAGTAGCTAGTGGAGGAGGTGTGTGTCCAGCTTTGTTTTACCTGCATTATTGTGTTCATTCCTACGCGGGGTACTCATTTCTCTATTGGTCTGTACCAATGTATGTGCCGGGCACATTATTGTACAGGGAAGTTTTCGTATTAATGCCTTTGGTTTTCCAGGTTCAATTTTGTTCTTTGTGGGTTTCTCAGGATGGCTGAGCTATTGTTTTGTCTATCGTTTGAAGGCAGGTCTGATGTGATGCCTGCTGCTGTATTTTTACTAGATTTTATCTGTAGTTAGCCGCTCTTATGTAGGGCCAACAGGCTTTTTTCCACTAGGATCCTGTTGGTCTTCTAGGTTCGTCTGTTAATGTTTTTGTGTGTGTTTTTGTGGCGAATCAAGCTGGTGATTTTGTTTTTGTGAAGCCAATGGCTGTCAACATACTTCATGTCAGCGAGGTGCATATGTAGATCTTTATATGATGTCTTATGTGCCAGGCTGGCGTTTTGGTTTCTGGTATATTAGTCTGTCTTTCAGCCACCAGTAAGATTTCTATCTGTGCTAGGGTGGGGTGGGATTGGGCGTTTGAGTGCTGCGGGTTAGGCGGTTGGTGGTGTATGTTCTTCTTTTGGGATATTGGGTGGTTGCTTCCAGTGGTGGCCAGCTGTTTCGCTTTGTAGCACCTAAGTACAGTCTAGGAATGCGTAGTTGTTTGTCTTTATTCTGTTCCGATGTTGAAGCTTGATTTTGGCGGTGTGTTGTTTAGGTTTTATAGGTGCTGTTAGCGTAATTGGTTTTAGGTTTTCTTTCCCCATGGGGTCCCAAATCACAGAACTGTTCATCGATGTAGTCTTTAGCCATAGGTTTCGGGTTTTCGCGGTTGGCATTAGCCAGGGGCTCTGATTTCCGAGATTCTGTCTCCGAGAACAGGTTATCAGGCGAATGACGGGTTGAACAGTAGGTGATCCCATAGTGGGGCTCCTGTTCAATATTGCTTGGTATCCTTTGTCCTTTGGTATATGATAATATGTGTTGGTTATGGCGGCAGGTGTTTTCTGTTTAGTTCCATGAGGGTTCTTACGCTGGGTTGGCTGATTTATTTTTTTGGATGAATTCGCAAGAGTTTCTTTTTTATGCGGCTTGAGTGAATAGTGAAACTGGTGTCACGACGTCAAAACTATTCATCAGAGTCCCGATAGTGGTAAGAAGAAACTCTTGGAATCAGATCAAAAATAAATACCAACGGGGCAGCCTAGTAGACGCGAGATTCGATGGGAACTGAACAGAAGCACTGGCCTAAACCGAAGCGACATTATGTTCATTATACAAAGGACAAAGATTAACCCATTAGCAAGATTGGACAGTGTGTCAGCCCACTATGGGATCACCCACTGGTGCAGTCACCCCGTCATGTGAGCAGACTCTTGTTACGCATCGAGGAGAGAATTGCGAAATTTGCCGATAGAGCCCTGGTCGTAATGCCGCTAACCCTAAGACCAGCAAACTATGGCTAGGATATCATTGAGCGATGACATAGCAGTTTGTAGGAAGTTGGCCCGATGGAAAAGAAAACCATTGAACAATATCCTAACACGATCCTAAAGACATAGACAGCGACACCACTGACGGAAAATTCAGCGTTCACCATGTGCGAAGCAAACTAGAGAAAGTAACAAGACAACTAGCCGTATCCGCTTATGATAGTAGCGTGAGAGTCATACTAATGTGAGAGGAAGGCAGATGGCATCACTGTGGGACGCACACTCATATAGCCAAAAGAAAAGTCACTACAGCCTAGTCCGCTACTATGTTATCTTGTTGTACGGGATGAGTGCTTTTGGTGACGTGTTGGGTTCGAACGCCTCGTAGTATGTGTTTGGGTGATTGCTGTTGGTACGACCACGTGCGAAGGCAGAATCACAAGCCAGGCAGATTAGGATGATTTTTTGCCTTGTTGGGCGGGAAGGACGACTGAATGTTGACCAGGGAGAGCTCAAGTGCCTGGCAATATAAGACACATGATAAAAGACTGAAGCATTGGCACCACCTCTGAAACTGAAGTATTTGACGAGGCCAACATGTGGCTCTATCGCGACAAACAAAAAGTAGCACCAGCTTTGATAACGCAGGTAAAACAGCAAAGAACATAACAGAGAGACGCTAGGAAGACCAGCAGGAGTCTAATGTGGAAGAGCTGTCTTGCCCTAGCATAAAGGTGACCTAACAGGGGATAAAATCAGTAAGATAGTAGTAAGACAGCACAGGCAATCACAATCAAGACTGCCCTTCAAAAGCATGACAAAGAAAATAGCATGCCCCAATCCTGAGGAACCCCAAGAGACAAAAATTATGACTCTCGGAAAACCAAGGCATATATCGTAAATTGCCTGTACAGTGTCATGCCCGCGGACCACAGTACATTGGAGCAGGACCAAATAGAAGAATATAGGTACCGCGCCAGGATGAAACACAAAAAATGCAGTACAAAGAAAAGCTGGAACACACCCCTCTAGTTCCGAAACACGTAAAACCACACGGTCACAACATCAAACCTTCAATGTGCCACCAAAACCTAGGCCACTAATGAGAAAAACCCAGCCACAGAAAGTTCATAGAAGCCATAGAGGTATTGATTATAAATAGACCTGACAGACAATGAATAGAGGAAGAGATGATTCCAGGCAGACCTGTCGAATGATTTGGAAGCCTGCCACCTGCAAAAATGCAGCAGAGGAGTGCTCTCAACACCACAAAAAGACAAACACCTGGAAGCTACAAGACGAGACTCCCTCATTGATAGCCTCAACTCCAAGACACCCCCATCCTCCCACCAGGGCACCCAGGGTGAAACGCCAGGCCTTGCTGATGAAGAGCAGCGTCCTGTGTCACACGAGGAGCCATTAGCCAGACATTTGGAAAAGCCTCTCAAGAGATAACAACAAGAAACAAGAGGTGCTGGTCCTAGCTCAAATTGCTTTTTGTCAAATATAAGAATAAGAGCCACAAACAACAGACGTCAGAGCAGAAACCCAGAAACACCATCAATCGAGAACTCGCGGAGGATGTTCAGGCATTATCTGATACACAGAACCGGTAGCAGGGTTAGAATAGACCAAGTCGCAGAAGAGACCAAGCTCAATTGAAATCCGGGGAGTTGAGAACACACTTCCATTCAGAAAGCCTGGATGGATGGCAGATGATGGAATTCTGCTGAACGCTGCTAGACTGGTAATCAGAACAAAATGAGCTACAACTTTAACAGAACTACCCAATGACGTGGATAATACACGAAGGAACTAAACAGCAACAAATGTAAGTACCCGGCCGCCGAGAGCTTAAAAAAACAAATAATATATATATAAAAGTATTCAAGACAGACGACGAGTAGGACCCTAGATTGATAAGATACAGCATAAGGAATAGATTAGCACAGGAATCTAAAATATAGAATAGATTACTAGATATTAGAATATACCATTAGGATATCGTAATTACGGTATGTGCCGAATATTCGAATAATATGATATAATAGTATAACTTGAGGCGTGGCGTATTATTTGAACCTTAGATGAAAATATTTAGTGATATCAGGAGATAACTATGAAGATTAGTAAGTAGAGATAAACGGCTATGTAACGCAGTAGGAATAGACCTACTAACGCTCTGAGGAAGTATAAAAATATATATATTGATATAATATACGTAAAGTATATCAGTAAATACGCTATATTAATGGTATGGACTTAATGAAGACAATGCTAGTATAATAGTATGGCTATATTGGCTTTGTTGAGTGTTTGTGTTTATACTCAGCTCCATCGCAGGATCACTAGAACACATTTGTGCACCCTGTTTTTAGAATGGCTGTCAGACCTTCGGTATATATCCCACGTCATTCCGTTTACTCCATCTGTTAAAGTTGTAAGGGCAAGTCGTTTTCAGGGCAAAGTCTCCAATCCTTCGCCATTCCAACGACCGGCCTTCATTGTAATGCGAGTTCGAGTTGTAAATGTGCGGCATGGATTAGCTATGACAGCGCCTTAGGTTGTAAATTTGAGGCTAGCACTATCTGTTCTAGCCAGGTAGTGCTGATTTCCTCTCTTCATCCTGTATTGGTTAGGGAGTCTTAGGTCTGTGTTTATTGGACTTGGAGTTTGGGTTTGTCATTGGTGTGTGTCATGGCTATTTTACTATGTAATGATGCTCATGATCTGATATTAATGTGGCTTTGAGTTGGCTTGTAACGACTGTGTTCCTGTACTGGAGGCTTTCAAGTGCAGTCTGGACTTCATGATGAAAAGGATGGCTATTATCTACTTGTGGAAGGGCTAAAGTACATGATCATCTGGGTGCCATCCTGCTTCTAGTGTTGTTAGATTATAGTAGCGAAATCTAGGAATAAGGGTATGTATGTTCTGATTTATTTCCCCGGCTTCCTCCGAGGGTGATAGGAGACAGGTGGATTTTGGGTGTGCGGTGCGTGATGTGTTAGGGAGTGTGTTCGTATGTACCAGGGAATATAAGGTGTTGATAGGTTTCTTTTCCATGGTGGAGCCAAATCACAATGTGTGCTCTTTACGCTATTTAGCCACAGTTCGATGGGTTTGTGGGTGGCATTAGCCAGGGCACACTAGGACACGACCCATCCATGATTCCAGAGGAAACCCACACCACCGCTACGCGTGGAGTACGTTGGTCAACGGCTCAGGTGTTCTGATCCACCACTCGGTGGTGCAGCCCAGGATAAATTCAAAGTTGGCCAAATTACACTAATCACCAGAAACCAAATGCCTGGGCAGACAAGACAACATATTTAATGACCGAAGACTATTTCACCCTCAGAGCTCAAAGTGTACTGAACAGTCCAAGCAGCTTGCACAACAAACAAATCACGGATTGAGCTTGACTCCACAAAAACACACTAATGACATTAGTAGCGAGACCTAGAAGATCATAACAGACCTAATGAACACGCTATAGTCCCTGCCCTATGAGCATAAGCAGGTAGCTGACAGACAAAAGATCAGCTAGATGACTCACACGCAGCTAATCGACATCAAGAGTCACTGGCTTATCAACAACAAGACTTACGACATCGAGAAGAGCATGCATCTGAGAGAAGCCACTTAAAGTTGACTAATAGTGGGACGTCTTGGAATAACCGAATGTGCACTAAACTACGAAGTTTACTTGTGCACATCCGCATGGCCACGTTACGCACATTGAACATTGGACAGACGGCGAACACGAAGAATATCAGTACCACGCACCGTGGATGAATTCACAAAAATGCGCAATGTAAGAGAAATCTGAAAGCGAGCCACCCTCACCATCTCTACGTCCAACACAAAAAGCGAGTGGGATCTTGGCAATTTATAGATGAAAAAACCAGCAGGTCATAACATCCAACCCTTTCAACTGGACCCACCAAGGCTACCCTAGCCACTATAAGGAAACCCCAGCCACAGAATCATTCAGAGAAGCCATAGCAGATTGAAAAGACTCTCTGAAAAGCATGAATAAGAAGAAGAATGATTCCCCACACAGACTGTCACATCATTTGAAGACCATGCACTCACAACAGAAAGAATCGTACCAAACCACAGCCAAGGCGAACACCTGGGCACGCCGAAAGAGCAGACTCCGCTCTGATCACCATCCAGCTCAAAAGAGCAACACCCCAATCCAAGGCACAGCGAGGAAGTGAGAACCGTAGTGTCCTAAATAGATAATAGCTTTGTTCCGCTTTTCACATGAAGCCAAGCTTGCACTGAAAGCCTCAAATCAGGAACAGAGTGTTTCCTGCAATGCAAAGCACAAACAGACAGAAGGAAAGCCAGAAAGAACCAACTTCAATCAAACTCCAAAGACCAATAAACAACAGACCAAGACTCCCAACCAATCAGGATGAAGAAATAAACCATCCTGGCACAACCGTAAGGCACCACCAAGCCTCAAATTTAAAACCTAAGGCTGTGATAGCCTGACCCACATACAAACTCCATACAGAAGCCTGATGATGCCAGATGAATGAAACGTTTCAGATGCTGAAATGTTGCTACAATTTTAAAAGCATTACAATGACGTGGGATAATACCCGAAGGAAGCTGAACTGCCTTCATGTAAGTACCCGCGAAAGCTTAAAAAACCAAATATATATATATAATGGTTTTAATGGAGTGGGTTGGTGTTTTGAGCTTTCTCAACAACTTTACTAAAAGATACCTTTAAAAAAAATGAATAGTGTTGCTTTGCTTACATGAATATTTGACATCTATATGAAGCCTCTGGTCATTTAATGGCATGGAGTGAAATATAAATTATATCCAGATTTATATCTCTACCAACCAAGCAATGCCAAGGATACTCTGTCTGGAAGTGGTAGGGGTTTGGATGAGGAAGAGTAGGTTTCAACTGAATCTTAGCAAAACTGGTTCTGGTTTTTAGGGCTTTTGGTTCTAGGAATTTTCCATATGAGGCTCAGAACAGAGTATTACCTCCCTTACAGAACCTCTGCACAATTCAGGGATTCTCCTGGACTCATGGCTTCTACTTGAAGAATAGGGGACTACCATGGCCAGGATAATTTTGTACAACTTCTTGTTGTGTGCCAATTGCACCTGTTCCTGAGAAAGAGGGTCTGCCATAGTCTCTCATGCCTTTGTCATCTCCCAAATGGATTATTTCAATGTATTTTATAAGAGGCTGCCCTTGAAGAACATCTCAAAGGAGCAATTGATGGAATATGAAGCATTACAAGCAGGTAATTACAGATAACCCTTCTTCTCTGCTAATTGCATAGGTTGTCACTAGGTTTCTGGATCCAATTTGAATTGCTATTAAGTTAAGCGTTTCATGACATGGAGCTATGTTATCTAAGGAATCTCCTCTTCCCAATTGTATTTACTCACTCCATCAGAACTGTCAGGTGTCTGTTATGTTGTTTCCATCTGGCAACACCCAAAAAACAACTCTCCTTTCTCATGGAACTTGCTCTTTGGATCGTCATTCCTCTGGAGGTTAAACTAGCCTCAGCTCTGGTGGCCTTTTGTATACTTTGGAAAATCTGGTAATACCAGAAACAGAACATGACATGTGGCAGATTCCATGGGATGGTTATGTTGTTAGTTGTGACGGTTAGTTGTTGTTAGTTCTAACATTGGCTACAATTATGCATTTTGAAATGATTTTTGTGTTGATTTATTTTTTTAACTGTGGTTCACTACTCAAAGTCACAATGTCAGGAGATGGGGCATATACACTGAAATAAATATATTTGTTTTTGCTTTTTTTCCCCTTAGCTTTGTATATTATGTTTCTCACCTTGTTACTTAATTGTATAGGAGTCCCTAAGGAATTCATTCTGGAAAGAGGATTTTGCTCATTTTAATAGCTGTAAATTTTTACTTTTATCAAATACTTAAGTTCCTTGGTAAATGTTAAGATTGCTTATCCATGCTAAATACTTGTTTTCAAAATTTAAAAAAAAATGAAGAAATTTCTGCCTTCATATATTCTACCCTTTTTGTTTCCCATTTTGTAGATACACAAAAAGCCCAGTGCAATAAATAAACGTACCATCCCTATGTTTGGATGTGCATTTTAATCTATGCTAATTTTACACACAACAGTTGTTCAAGCCAGATCCTATTTAAAGTCTTCCACAGTTAGAGAGACATTGCTATTTTCCTGAAATAAATGTTTCTGTATGAAACCCCTGTTTTTTGTATGTGCTGGTAACTGATACCATCAATGGAATGCCAAGCACTGTGTTTATCAAAAGAGTTAAAAAGTCCCAGCAATGAATTCAGTACCATCTGAGAGAAGGAACTTCTAACTGAGAAGTCTTCAAAGATGAACAACATAAAACCACTCTATTAGGTGGTCCCACCAAAGCTAAAATCAAGTACCACGTTATAATAAGCTTTCAGAAAGTCAGACATTCAGAATGTCAAAAACCAAGTGTCAAAATTCAAACTTGATGTTCTATCAAGAATAAAGTGATTCTGTTTGTAAGATTTATCTTACTTAGTTCTGACTATTCTCAATCATGTTTTCCCTTCTCTCTATCTGAACGGGAAATTAAGCCCACAAATATGTATCAGTAAAAACATTTTTTTCCTGAAAAATAAGATGGCAGAAGACTCTTCTTGGAGTTAGAAAATCATTTCATTGGTGGTCAAATTCTAACAGAGAATTAAAATAAATTCTGTAGGTTAATTGCTTTTAGATTCCATGCAATGCTAAAGTAGATACATTCTAGATTGGGAATTAAATGCCTTTTATGCATTCACAAGTAAGCAGAGAATACCAAACATTTGTCAAGAATATTTAAGACATTGGAGCTATATGTGTCTCCATTGAACATACACATACATACACTTCTCAATTTCTTCTCCTTAAAAAGACCCCAAAGAATATTTCTGTACAAGAACCTTTTTGACCTGAGAGGTGGAGGGAAGTCAGAACCTTACCAATGAAGAGCAGATGGATGTTTCAAAGTCAAATATTCAAATAATTTCAGGTTTGCATTTTGAAAAAAAAAAGATTCACCAAGACAACTTCTTAATGAATTAATTCAAGCACAAGGGAGTTTTGCTTATTCAGTTCTTAAAATTCTGTATCTTAGACTTTGTTCCTCAAAATTAAACATAACCACATTTAATATTAATCTTGATTCCCTGGTTGTGCGCCACTGTTAAAGGTTTGACAGATTCCCAAACCTTAGAAAGAACTGATGTAAAACAATGTCCTGAAGGTAGATTCCTGAGTAACTATTTCTCTTCCTCTCTTCCCAGCTACAGCATTAAATAGTCACACAGAGACACACCAATCTCTCTGAAACCTGCCAGGAAAATGGAAGAGAAAGTAAAAAAGCTTTCCATGGATGAAAGTGGAGCTATCCTTGAGCTATCCATTGGGAACACTTCTGAAGACAAGAAGCCTGCTAAATACTGGCATGAGTCACTTTGCCACTATCTACTGTTAAACTAAAACTGACTTTAATGTTACTGAACAAATGATTTTTCTACTGAAAAGCACTACATATTTTTATTACAATTACAGGATGTTCAGTCCTTCAATGGTGAGAAAGAACTCAGACAGGACATGTAAACTACATTAATGATTATACACCGGAATTTCCCAATTCCAAACTTTACAAAATGTAACTGGGTCATTCTGTCACAGAGAAACAAATATGGGTATTGAGTGCAAACTGTTTGGATTTGGAGTTCAGAACAATATCAAAAGTAATGTGCTCTAATTTTATAAATGAAGCTTAATAATTTAAAGAGGAATAATTGGTGCAGTTAAGCAATGAATATGTCCTATATCAACATTGTAATATTTTGTTGTTATCATACCTAACTATAAAACTACTGCATGTCATAATTCCTTGAAGAATTTAAAAAATATTGTAATGGTACTTTCCTTCCTCTGTTGTATATCACAGGTATTATGGTAATTTTAATGTATTTTACTGATTACCACTTCTGGGTGAGTGCTTCCAAGTCCATTTAAAAAAATAAAAATTATTTCTTGGCACTATTGTTCATATCCACTTCTTTATTGTTTACAAAGTTGTAGGAGAAGAACTCTAAACTGGTGGAAAGGGTCTAGTCTAGGAAGTGATGCAGACCACTAACAAGATACATTTGTTACCTTCCCTGTGTTTTAGAATATAAAGGCAACAACTTACCTTTCCTAACTTCTTATCACTATGTGTACTATACTTAAAAAAAGATTTAAAAACCACAAGGCAGTGAACACACCTAATGCTCCTTCCTTCTCTTGTTTTCTCCATAACAACTCTATAAAGTGAGCTGAGCTGAAGAAATGACAGGTATAAAGTCACCTAGCTGGCTTTTATGCGTAGAATGGGACTACTTTTTAAACAGTTTTATCAATAATTCTGTTCTTAGTTGATTGAGTTTATCTTTAGCCATCATTTAGGCATAATCAACCAGTTACCTTCATAATATACAGAATAATAAGGTTGGAAAGGATCTTGGAGGTATTCTAATCCAGTCCAACCCCTTTCTCAAGCAGGAGACATTATACAATTCCAGACAAATGGCTCTCCAGTCTCTTCCTCTCAGTGATAGAACACTCAAAACCTCTGGAGGTTGGCCATTTCACTAATTAATTGTTTTCACTGTCAGAAATTTCTTCTAATATGAGACTATGGTGAATGTTTCGGGGATGAAATTTAAATAACTAAAGCAAGTAATTAACTCCTACTGGAATTCACCCAATAAGTTTTATAGAACCTAGATAAATAAAAATTGCCTGAGTTCTCTTATCAAATTATATATCTTTGTGTGTATATGTGTGTAGGTAGATAGGCATGTATATAGGCAAGTGTGTATGTATATATATGTGTGTATATATGGCACCAATTTTTCAAAAGGAAAATCTGGGAAATTTTTGATTGTCCATTTGATGGATGTTCCTGGAAAATGGTAGACATAATAATTAAAGGGGTCACCAAATAAAGTTGATTGTTAAGGAGATTTTTGAACAGAAAAAAAGCACATTATTTACCAATGGGATTCATTAGCCTAACACATAGTTATGGTAACTAACTTAGATGGCTTTCAAAAACAATATAAGTTAGATTTCCGTGATTGCTGTTACAGATTTGAAATTATATATGGGTATCTCTGAATTCTAGTTGCAGAGAAACAATACAACAATTGTATATATTTCCTGGTAGCATTCTAGATGCATCTGTTTGGCTACTGCAAGAATAAAATACAAAACTAATACAGACTTTGATCAATCAGCACTATTCTAATGTTCTAAAATGGAAAATGTCCATGAAAATGACCAAGGAAAGATGGTTTCACTTAGTTCAAAGGTACACCTGGCATCTAGTTAAGTGATACAAGTATATTGCTGAACTGATTTAAATTGATCTATGACCATCATAAAATTTGATTTGATATTGCTAAACTAATTGGGAACAATGTTATTAAACAATTTAGATGCAATTGGAAAACTGTTAAAGACTTACATATACAATACAAGCCTACAAGAAAGACATTAATACAATAACAGCAAAAATTGAAATTATTAGTTCACCGATGCCATTAATATAATATCAGAATCTCCAGTCTTCTTATTCTTGATATCTCAGCTAATTATCTGACCAAAATTGCAATATAATCATCATAATTATCAATTACTAAGAACTTTGTCATCACTGAAATTGCCTAGAGTCCCTCTAAGTGATTGTCCATTATTATTCTCTGATAGAGAAAGCCATAGTTTAGCTGTGCCATGTGAATCAAAAGTGTCTCTTCTGACTGTCTTTTTTCAAACAGAAATCTAGATTAAATTAGCTTTTGAAGGAACTGGGTAAGAAAGGCACAATGTCTTATGACGATCATTTTGGACTTTTGAAGGTGGCTTTGGGTTCAACTACAAATTGAAATAAGTAACCTTCAAATAAACCAGAGTTAAACTCGGTTCTCAGACTGAAACTTGACAATGTTGTTTGTCTGTTTTTACTGATGTTTTCTTCCTTTTCTGAAGAGAGAAAATACACATATAAAGCCCATTAAAATAAATCATCCTAGTACATTAAATTTAAATTGTCTTCCATTATAATATCTGAATTGAATATAATACTGGTGACAATCCAGTTCCATATATATTACAATGAATCTATAGAATTCAGTGAATGTTGAAATTCACATATTGATACATATTGATAACTCTAGTCAAAATTGATGATTGTCAACCCTTATTAGTAACATGATTCTCACCTTGGTAATTATTAATATTTATAAGCATTTTATGAATGCTGGCAGTCTTGGTATTTCATATATGTATATATGTTCCCCTTTTTATGACTACATACATACTAAGTTTATTTAAGATGCATGCATTCAATTATTTTAAATCTGTTATTTATTGGTTTCTTATATACTGTGCTAATTGCCAGATGCATCATAATAACATCACATAGAACAATTCTCATTCCTCTAATTAAATAGTGAAATCCAAATAGCAGTGGTATTGAAATATAGAAATATACTGAAAGCTCTGACTCACCAAAACATCTTTGATGCAGCATGTCAGACTGATTTGAATGCTAAAGACTTCCTTTCTAAAAACCTTTTAAGCCTACAAACTATCTGTTGAAATCTGGTTCGCTCAGCACACAGTAAAGGGGCCCACTTTGATGTTTTATTCTCAGTAGTATTGGATAGGAAATTTCAAAAAATCCCGTACAGAGAAATTGTTCCTATAATCAAAATAAACTTGAGACTTGGTGCAAATATTATTTCACTCTGCTTTCTAGGAGAACTTGGTATGCATTGGTATGCCTGTTCCACCCTTAAAAAAAAGATCCAATTTCTAAAAATGGAGTTGTAGTTTATTTTCTGTTGTCAAACTGGAACCCTGCAATAACAGAGTTCCAAATTTTTATTGGCAGCTGTTGTCATAAAAAGGCTTAAGTATCTTAATCTTGGGATGATATCACTGCATACTCTTGTTATCTTTTTATCTCATTTTCATTTTATCTTTTTTTGTTTTGTCCTGTTTTGCTCTGTTTTGTTTCTTTCTTATACTTGTAAATTTAAAGTAGTAGGTCTGTGTGGTGGTTTTATTGCTCTCATTGCATTTGAGCCTGCTTTTATGTGCTGTTCTTTATTGTTGTAGCTTTTCTGCTGGTCACTGATCCATAACTAAATAGAATTTCAATATAGAAATAAAGGCATATCAAGGATAATAGAAAAGATTCTTGTTTTCACCTAATAAAAGATTTCACGGAACCATTTCAACCATTCCATGAAGCCACTGAATATTCAGTTATATATGGAAATATTGAACTAAAATTTCAGTTCAGATTAACTCATGAATGGCCTTGGGTCTAACCCATTCCCAGTGGTAATTCTAAAATAACTTATTTAATGATCATAAGGTTGGCAAACAATTTTATTACTGCTATTCCAGTGCAGTAAGTGCTGATGATACTTGTATATTTCTAACAAATGAAGAAAGGAAATACTTCTGGTCCAGAGACCTTTAAGATCTCTTCCAGCCCTATGATTCTATGATCTATGATGTATGAATAGTAAGGAGCTTTACTTTTTGGAAATCCTGAAAAGTCTATTGCATAACTGGTTGCTCTACCTTTTGCAGCTTGTACTGGAATAGAGGTGTGAATTAATGTAAGGTAAATCTCTCCAAAGACCAGCTAGCTCTTGATTTCTCTATGAAAATGACTATCTGATTTTTTTGACAACAATAAAAAAAGGGGTTTGATACTGATTTCGGCTGTTTTGTTTCAATTTCTAATCTTATAGCCTGGTTTTCCTGATTAGCTTTTTCAAGGTCAGTCAAAATAAGGTAGGTATAACTACTTTCTATGAATGAGTTGTCCTTGTAGGGTAAACCATATAATAATCACAACTGTTGTACTACTTCTACTTTATTGTAAAGCCACACTGACAGAATCTTGCAAGCATGAAAGTTAAATTATTCCCCCACCCATATCTTTAGCTGCCCAAGAAACTAGAGAGGGTAACTTTTGAGCCTTTTTCCTTGGCCACTATCTAGCTGTGGGTTATGCTGTCTCTTGTCTGACTGTTCCCCTGACAGTGTCTCTTCACCCTATGTTTCAATGTCTTTCTGACATATCATAACAGAATATTTAAACAATTAACTTATTCAGGACATTCATAATATTGACAGTGTATTCTCTGCTGAAAGAATAAACAAAATGAAGAGGAGGAAATATTTGTGTGGAGTGAAAGGGGTTCCCTACTTCTCTTAGACCCATTCCATTCAATCACGCACAGATCTTTAGAATACAAAATGTTAGTCAGATCACAATGAACAAATTGTGGGGCATGAATCCCACAATAAAAATAAAAATCACATGAATTATTTATTGATCTATTCATCAAAGATAAAAACAAATCGAAAGCATCTCTTAAAAAATCAGTCTGCTAAACTAAGAGAGCATGGTAATAATGATATCAGCTAATAGCATTTTTCTCTATAACAGAATCAGTATTGCGAGAGAATCAAGTATGTCAATTTTTACTGCTATTAACTGATAACTACCCCCTTCTGTTCTACTTGGAACATGCCAAATATTTTGGTAAGATTTATTTCATTGTTCCATCTGTACAGTTGTGTCTGATTCTCAGAGAAAAACTTGGACAGTCTATACAGTTTTCTTGGCAAGGTTTTTCAGAAATATTTTGCCATTGCTTCATTTGTAGAGCTAAGAGAAAGTAACTGGCCCAAGGTCATCCAGCTGGCTTTGTGCCTAAGGTAAGACTAGTAAACACAGTCTCCTGTTTTATATTGATTCCTTAACCACAACACCAAACTGGTTCTCTATGATAAGAATAACAATGATTAAAGAGACTTTGTGGAATCTGAAGAAGTGCATATGTCTGGGAGATAAAAATTTAGCACTTCCCTTCCTGTTTTACAGTAGTGATGATTACTGAAATGTAATTTTATGAGATGCCTGTCATTGGTTTTATTCATTTTGTATTTTTCTGTCCTGATAATCATTTTCATAGTCCCCATTTGTCTTTCATGTAGCTTTCACAAATGTAAATCAACCCAAGGACTGTATGGACTTCAGAAGAGTAAATCCCAGAAATAGAAAGTTTCATTTCACATCATAAGTTAACTGTCACATATTGTGACATCTTATAGAATCCATAAGCATGGATTCTATAAATCCATGGACAGGGCTGAAGTGAATCACAACTGGGAGACAATAAGTACAGAAAAAAAAAAAAAAACCCCAAATAAGCCAAGTGAATGAGAAACCCAACATGTATTCACAAATTCTGCTCCTGCCACTTCAGTTGCTAATATATACATCAGTTCTATTTTCAAAACTGTAACTATTAACACTAAACCTCAATTAACTAATAATCTTTTCTACTGTTTCACATAATTTTGGGGGGCAGGGATAATAAATTGATAGGATGGTGGAGAAATTTTTACACTTAACATCTTAATGTTTCCCAAAACCTCTATAAAATTGGAACACTATTATTTTCCAATATTTACACATTTCTGAGTTTTGTAGTGTTTGTCTATATAGACAGAATGTGGGCAAAATATTTGGAAAAGTGTAGAAATAATAGAATAGAATAACAGAGTTGGAGGGGACCTTGGAAGTCTTCTAGTACAACCCCCTGCTTAGGCAGGAAACCCTACACCACTTCGGACAAATGGTTATCTAATCTCTTCTTAAAAACTTCCAGTCATTTTTAAGAAGAGATTAGTTGATGGCTGTATTGTTTTTTAAAAAATATATTACTTCTTAGATGGCTTACATCTAAGTTGATGCTTTTTCCAATATTTGTGCAAAAGTTATGTCTTTGGAGAATTACATAAAAAATGACTTCCTAATGTGGAAATGGGCTTGGATAAATCTTAAAATCAGAAAAGTGAGAAACTAAGTGAAGTTACCCACCCCTAAAATAAAGAAAGGCACACACACCCCCAATAAAAAAACCATAAGTCTCTGGGTGGACTGAAAAATAGCAGTTACAGGCACTATGTAGAATCTTTGTAAGAATGCAGTATTGCAGGCTAACTCTGTCCACTGCCAAAAGTTCAATCTAGATAGGGCTCAAGGTTGACTCAAACTTCAATCCTTCTGAGGTCAGTAAAATGAGCACCCAGATTGTTAGGGGCAATATGCTGACTCTGTAAACTGCTTAGAGAAAGCTGTAAAGCATTATGAAACAACATCTACCGTAAGTCTAACTGCTATTGCTATCTACATCCAATCTTTTCCTACCAACTGTTTCTTCTTCTCCACCAAGTCTGTGTCCATGTCAGATACTGCCAATTGAAGTATAGAGGGCAATATGGTTGAAATTGTGTTAGGACAGGACTATCTCTAAGTAGAGGTACAGCTGAATTTTGCAGTTGCTACATTTATTACTATTATTATGGTTAGTCATATAGTCAGTCAGATGTTTAGATCAATTGAGGGAGGTGGTTGGTTTGGAAATATGAAAAAAAAGATGAAAATAAAAATCAGGCATTTTTATCCACCCACCATATCCTTTCTGGTGTCATTCTTCATGTTAGGTACCAGAACCACACCCACGAGGGCCACACAAGATACTACCACCACACCTCCATGTAGAAAGCAGACTCACACCCATACAGATGATGAGACATGACCACAGACCAGAAGCCGTATCGCAGCTGCATCACTACCCACTTCAAACCCCTCCGACCCATAAATGAAACAAACAGACACCCACCATGAAGATGTGGCACGACCACGAACGCAAAGCCAAACAACAGGATCACAGCTCACCAGCTCAAATCC
>BHFT01025703.1:0-14867 GCA_004320025.1 Laticauda laticaudata
ATCCGCAGAGCTTCCGCAATTCATCCTCCCTGCATGCGCAGTGAATTGCTTCTGATCTGCCCTATGCATCCACTACGCATCTCGCTATGCATCCGCTCCTTCCGCCTCACGTCTGCTGCGCTGTTTTCCCCGGAACTGCGGATGTGTCATCTGCTTCCATCCGCTTCCATCCACTAGGCTTCCTATGAAGATCCGCTTTACATCCCCGCTACATCCTCCCCACGTCCGTTCCTTTCCGTTGGTGTCCGCTCTGTTTATGCAAATTTGGGGCACTTTTGAGAGTGGATAATAACGGATGGAAATTTTGCTCGTCCGCTGTGTCCCTTTTACATACGTTTTGCATCCATCGGCCAGTGTGACCTAGCCTTTAATTGGAACTTCATGTGTGGTCCTGGTCTTTCACACCTGACATTAGTGTTGCAGATCAACAATAGCTGTATCTCCAAACCCAATAATATAAACTGGACTCAAGGAAAAAGAGAATTAGGCACAGTATACCGGACACAAGTTTGAAACCATTGAGATATGCACCACTAAAAATGCTCCCTCCTCCATCAGAATCTTCTTAGTCCTTTGAATATTGTTACTAAGTTCAATGCAAGAATCAAGTAAATGTATGATTTTTTTTTGCATGCACTGAATGCATATATCTACAAACTAGATGGAATTCTAAACATCTGATCAGCAATTATTGGTTTTTCCTAGTGATAAACATGAAAACCTATTTCAAATATCCAATAATATTCCTTCTAAAATGTTTCTTCTTTAATTTTGTTTATTCATAAAATAAATTGCTGGTTTTTTATTTTGCTGCTGGTATTTTCTTTTCATTAATTATAGGTTTTCATGTTTACTTGTTGTGTATTGTTCAGGACACTTCTCTGCTTGAAATATGGAATGTAATACCAATATATAAATATTTTAATAGGCCTAAATAAATATTCTTAATATAATGGCCTGAAAAATGGTTTAGGGTTTAGTTTTATTGGTTATTGTACTATATTTCTTTCACCTTTGTTAAACTTTTAGTATATAACACTTGAGTGGCATATATTTCAGATATAATAACATATATATTTCTAGATTCCTCTAGTTCAAAGATTAATAATTTGTTATCAAAACTTTTAATTGTTGATAATAACTTTTCTCATTTTTTATATAAAGCAGTGAAAGAAAAGAGAAATATATCTGAAGAACAAACAGATCAAATTTGACGATGTGCTTTTTTATTAATTGTTTTCTGAGTTAAACATTTTCCTAATTGTTGTTTTCTGAGTTAAGCATTTCTCTGACTCAGCCATATTGCCTTTCATGAAACACAAAGCATTGGCTTTCTGTGATCAAGAGAAAATTGAGGTTAAATGAATTACTAGTAATTGCTTTTATCTCTTAAAGTATGTTTTTAAAAATCCATATAAATGATAAGTAACATTTATCAAGTTTCTCTTTGACTGATCCCTGGCAATTTCCCAGGCAAAGAAAAAGGGGAGAAAAAGCAATGAAACATCATAAATACCAAACAAATGGGATTTATCATCATCATATCTAATAGCCAGGACTTCAGCTCAGACCCACCACAGTATTAATAGAACCCCTACTGGGCCACAAACATTGGTACAAATGATGGGGTCTGTGAACATAATCGAAAGGAGAATGGACCTAAATTAGTTGGGGCCCAGTAACCAGTTTACTAACACCTGTATTAGTACTGTATCACTGTGGGGAGGATCACTGTTAGACAAGCCATAATCCCATAAGCTTGTCATTTGCATATCCTCATTAGCTGATTAAAACCTTAAGGAGGAAGGTTTTTGCAGCTGGTGGGTCCATTCCAACACTCAGTCTGCCTGGGTGGCTTGGTAATGAAGTAATGTTAGTGAATGTGAGGTTTATATGTATTGAACGGATTAAGAGTATTAGAATTTGTGTGAACCAATGTTGCTATATTCTCTGTACTGGATCACAGTAATTGGATGGGAGGAGCAAGAGGGGATCCATTAGCTTTGTCTGTTTGCTCAGAAGCTGAGTGCTAGAGATTTAATTTTGTTTCCTTTCGCTCCTTTGCTTTTGTGTAGCATGCCCGCTTTGTCCAGGGGAGCCCTTAGCACTTCTGAACACTGGCTACACTAAGGCGATTCAGCTACAAAGACGACGTCTTGGAGAATGTGAAACCAGCCAGCATAAAATGCAGCCTAGATTCAAGAGGCACTTGAGAGTACAACACATTCTGACCTAGTCCAATCCTGAGATGGAAAAGCAAGGAATAATTGAAATCTATAAACACCTCAGGGTCTTTATTATTATTTTATTAGTTCTCTGCATTTAAGCTTACCCAACTTCCACATCAAAAGAATTCGGGGAGCTACTTACAAGAAAACTGAATGGTTTTAAGTTTCAGGAACTTAAAAAGCAATTGTTATGAGCATTTGCTGGCCATGCATAATTTTAATGCCTGGAGAAAAACTCATTGCTGTGCTATTTGTACAGCTGGAATGATCACTATAGGTGACTTGATGTGTTTTTTAAAAAATCTGATTTTTTTTTCTCACATGCAGTCAACAATACAAGTCTATTAATGCTGCTAGGAAAATTTATTTCACCATTCAGAAAACCTAAAAGCTACATCTGGCTGCACATGGCATTGGAAGCGACATACAAAATGCTTTTCAGTTGAACCTTAATGTTTGTAAAGATTTAAGACATACATTATAAGATTTCAATTATAGGTCCATTCAGTTTTTTTTTTAATCTTTAATATTTTATATGTCACTTCGTCTGCAACAAAATAAAACCTCATTACCATTTTTCTTGAAAGAGCCTAAAATCAACTCACTAAATAATAAAATCCAGCACCACTGTGCAACAATTTCAAATATCCAATAAAGCAGCCTCTAAAAATATCAAAATATATGTATGGTGAATTGGTTGATAAATTCTACTTCGTTTGTTGGTTTTTAAAGCTAACAATATAATACCATATTTAAAACAAAAAATAAAAAATAAAAAACAATAAAAACTAATAAAAAGAATCAAATAAATTAATAAAGTACAATAGAACAGGATCTGGAAAATAAATAAGTAAATAAAAACACACACACACCCAACTCCCACCTTCCGCCCCAATGACAGCAGATCACACAAGCCATTTGATGGGCTCCATTCCACTCTGGGTTCCCCAGGCCCATTGGCAAAACCAGGTCTTCAGTGCCTTTCGAAAGAGTTTTAGAGTAGGGGACATTCTAATCTCTGGGGGAATGATGTTCCAGAGAGAGGGAGCCACCACGGAGAAGGCCCTTCTGGGTCCCACCAGGTGTGTGGATGATGGATATGAACCTGAGCCGATAAATAGTTGGTCTTATCCAAGGTGGTATTTAGCAGGTTTTCAGTTCTGGAGAACCAGAAGCAGAAATTTTGTGTAATTCAAAGAACCAGGAAATACTAACTCTGACTGGCCCCGCCCCCATCTATTCTCTGCCTCCTGAGTCCCAGCTGATCAGCTGGGTCTTCTTTTGTTGCCCTGCACAGGAGAACAGAGATGGAAAGCAGGTTAGTGGGGTGGGGTGGGGTGGGGAGGGAATTGGGATTTTGCAGTAACTTCCCCTGGAATGGGGTGGGAATGGAGATTTTACTGTCTCCTCCCCCGCCACGCTCACCAAGCCACACCCACAAAGCCAGTACTTAAAATTTTTTGAATCCCACCACTGGTCTTATTCCCTTTTATGTTGGAATAACTATGGAGTTACTTCAGTCTTGGGGAGTCTGGGAAATCAGAGAGGAGGGCAAAATAGGGGCCACAATTTAAGATCTATTTATAGCATCTCTGATGGAATTAGATTCCCCTTAAAGAGATTTTTACCTTTCTTTAACAGCCTGCCCTATTTAGCCATTTTGCTTGCCATTGTCATCATCTTTTTAAGATGAGTCTTTTTCAGACAGGATATTTCCTGGTAATTAAAGTTGGTTCAGATTGTAACAACTTTTTGTGTATGGTTTGTTTAAATTCTGGCATGAAAGTATCCCTTGTCAGATTAAGATTGGGGAGATACAATTTTTTTAAAATGAATTTTGTTGAACTTTTATTACATTAAAAACATTATCACTCAGCAACAGTTATTTGTGCTACTTATCACATGACAATTTGTGCAATATTTACAGGTATTATGCATAATTACATTCTTATTCTATTACTTATATTTAATAATTACCTACCTTTAATCTATCTCCGATCTATTCAGCTATACCATTGTTCCCACACCTTATAAAATATTGAAGCTTCTTTATTTTTTAAACTCAGCGTTGATTTATCCATTTCAGCACAATTCATAACTTTTTGTATAACCAGTTTCTCTGCAGGTATATATGGTTGTTTCCAACATTGGATAAAGGCAATCCTGGCAGCAGTCAGTATGTGTAATAATAAGTATTTTGTGCTCTTTCCGTATTTGGTTTTTTTTTTTGAAGATTCCCCAATAGGAAGTGTTCTGGTTCTAGGTCTAATTGTTCATTGGTGATTTTCTGTAGCTAATTTTTGATTTTAAGCCAATATTTTTGAGCTTCTGGACGAGACCACCACATATGATAATATGTTCACTCTTTTTTTTTTTACATTTCCAACATATAGGACTCATTTTAGGGTACATTTTCGCTAATCTCGAAGGGGGTAAATGCCACTTATAGAACATATTATATGCATTTTCTTTGTATGCTGCTGATTTTGTTAATTTGTGATTTCTATTCCATACAGTCTCCCAATCTGATAACTTTATGTTGTGACCAATATTTTGACCCCGTGCAATCATACATCCTTTCACTATTTCTTCTAATTCTACTTCCAGGAGATATTTGTAAATTTTGGTAATTTTTTTTTTATCTGGGCCTAATAAAATTTTGTCTAATTGTTGTGGTTTCAGGTATATTCCGTGATCTAGGAGATACAATGTTACAAGCCTGACAAATATGAACTTTTGTAGCTAGCCCAAGAGTAGATTTTAAATAGCTATGGAATGAACTGATAATGCTTTGATAAATATCTCTATCTCCCTTAAATTACTAATGTATGTTTTTTGCTGGAGAGCTTTGGATGTGGTTAGGATCACGTCTTTGCTAAAAGGGACTTTATAAAATTGCATCTTCTGTGGTGCCCTGCTATAGTTGGCCAGTATCTTAATGAGAGGTAAAATATTCTATTTAAGGGAGAGGGCAAGAGACAAACTGAAATTTGCACAGCAGGAAGACAATTGTGGAAGTATGAAATTTGCTATATCAAGTTGAGATTCTGGCCACCAACGTTGCTTTAAAGAAGATGCAGCAAGAGGATATTTTAAAGAAGATACAGCAAAGCTTTAAAGAGGATTAAACTCATTAGTGGATTAAAAAGTCTTTTGTGGTTACTGTTATATGTTATAATCATATTATCATGTCTTTCTATTATATTCCATATAACAGGCATTTTGATTTTTTTTAATATATATTGTTACTGCTTTATAAAATTTGGCTTTGATATTCATCAGTAGACTTTATGGGCCTAATTTTCCACTAGCCAGCCACTCAGTTTATAATGTACTTTAATAGAGGAGAGATAAGAGGAAATTCTTTTAGTCT
The DNA here is from genome assembly GCA_004320025.1 of Laticauda laticaudata. Lineage (NCBI taxonomy): Eukaryota > Metazoa > Chordata > Lepidosauria > Squamata > Elapidae > Laticauda > Laticauda laticaudata. The sequence continues at coordinate 5,602 of BHFT01025703.1, forward strand.
TATCTCCATCTCTTCAATAACTGGGTGGGTTATGGACTCCACTCATAAACCAGAAGTTGATGAAGGATCTGAAGAAAGAAAGAAGTGATATGGCATGTAGCCTGTCTTGCAAGCTACATCAGAATTTGTGAACCCTAAACAATGCCCCTTATGAACAAACACAGCTTTTCATCTCCTATATTATTCCTAATTTGTCTTGGACTGAAGCAGAAAATTGTGCTTTAAAGCAGCATCCTGGAAGATTAATTGCATTGTTCACTTTGTCGCATCTCTTCTCTTCCCTTAGTCACCCCAATTTGATGGCTTTGCATGCAAAAGAATGGGAATTATCTGCTAGAAGTTCTGTACATTTTAGAAAGATGTTTAATAGTAGCCTTTACATACAAAGGCATTAAGCTAGAGTAAAAGAAAGAAATGGCAGACTTACTCCATATTGTTGCCATACAAATGAGACGAGTATGTCCATGAAGTCAAACCAGATTTAAATTTAATTTCAAAGAGAGTATATATTTTAAATAAATGCCATCATTTTCCCCCATAGGGGAAAAAAGTTTTCAGACTTTGCACTGGTTGGAGTGTTGTATTGTTTTTCTATGCTATCCTGTCACAAAAACTGTAATAAATGCCAATTTGAATTTGCATTTACAACATAACTCTCTTCAGCAGCTTGTATCTTTATGTCATCATAATGCTAATTATTATATTATATTGCTGGGCTGTTTTGCACTTCCATTAAAGAGTTTAATAAACTCTTACAGAAATCCATGCTTTACTGAGATGTTAATATTCTTTTTTTAAAAAAAGTCTGTCCAATGAATTTTGTTAAACTGGCACTGTGACAAATTCTGTAACATCTCCTAATGTGCCTAGTTATTATTGTGATGCATTTTATGACTCCATGTGCCCATTAAGCTGATGTACTAATGTTAAAATGTTCAACGCTTTTCTCAGAACCAAAATGGCACAATATCTCATCCAAACAATTTTATTGCTAAGAATTGGCCATCTCTCAGATTAATTTAATTAATGAGTTAATTTTTAAGGCAATAACCAAACTGGTTTGTATAAACCAATAAACCCTATGTAGAGTCAGGAATTTATGTGCCCTGCAGATAAAATCAGCATTAAATTAAGAAGTCTCAATACTTTAAAGTAATTGGTCAGGTAGATTCCAATCAGCAGACCAAATCATGGTGCTCCTAAGAGGAGAATGCAATCCAGGTAGTCCTCAACGTATGACCACAATTCACCCCAAAATTTATGTTGCTAAGTGAGAAATTTGTTCATTGAGTTTTGCCCCATTCCATGACTTCACTTGCCTCATTTGTTAAATGTATCATTGCAGTTATTAAATTAGTCACACGGTTGTTAAGTGAATTTCCCCATTGACTTTGTTTGTCAGAAGATTGCAAAAGATGATCACAAGATCCCAGGACACTGCAAACCATCCTAAAATGAGAATCAGTTGTCAAGCATCTGAATTTCGATCATGCCCATGGGGATGCTGCAATGGTCATAAGTGTGAAAAATGGTCATAAGTCACTTTTTTCAATGCCATTGTAATAGCACTGAGTGCTCTGTATTCGACTGGTCACTAAATGAACTGTTGTAAGTCAAAGTCTATGTGTATGCTTTCTGCTTTCATATGAAAACAGATTCACTAGAACTTGTTTCTATTTTGGGAGCTTTTAAAGTACTGCTTGCAAACCAGATACATAAGTTTGGGCCTGGAATTAATGGATATATATATATGAAAATTAATCTATCTTTTAATAATTATTTATGCAGGATTCTTCCCACCTCTTACTCTAATTATTTTATAGTTATTTACTTGTGCTGTCCTTTTATTGTTATTTTTCCTCCATATCCTTTTCCACCCAAATCCATTCTTTGACACCATGAAAAATTTGTCCCCACACTTAGAACCTCTTATTCCCTTGTAGTCTCCATTTCTTTATCATAATCACTCAAATAATTCATTTTGCCATTATGTGTTTGATTAGTCTTATGTTTAAACCATATATCTGAAATATTTCTAAGCAATTCTTATCACAATTGCCATTCTTATTCATTCTGAAGAATGAAGCTGTTCCTTTTCTGCTTCATATCATTTAGTAAAATTATCTCTCCCCCTTGGATCACATTCAGTAGAAAGTGGCACAATTATTCCTGGTGTTCTCTGATTCTTCCATTATCATTGTTTGCTCGAGTGAAACATGTAACTATACTAATTTATAGATTTCTATTGTCATATGTACTGCACAAACTAGATCACACCAATTCATACTTTCTGACATATATTTTAGCCCTTTCATTCATAATTAAACTTACACTTTTAACTTAATTGCATGTATTCATGAACTCCATGTACAAATCAGGACATAAACCAACAACATATTTTTCATTTTTTTAAGTTCATGTTGTTTGCAATTTATATTTACTGTTCATCAGAGCTTTGTCAATCACTTTCACATATTTTTCATTGAGAAGGCATGGAATAAGTTAGCAGCCCTACTAGTATCATATGCAGCATCATTTGTTAAGTAAGGAGGGGTGCGCGCGCACACACATGTGCAAATGCACCTTTGAGTCAGTTTTGACTCCAGGTGAGTGCCTGGACAAGTCCTGCAGCCTTGGCAAGATTTTAAAAGTGGTTTGCCATTGCCTTCTTCCTAGGGCTGAGAGACACTCTCAGCCCAAGGTCACTTAGCTGACTTTGTGTTAAAGGCTGGAACTCACAGTCTCTTGGTTTCTAGTATTCCTACACCAAATTGGCTCTCCAGTAAGGACAATACAACTCAGTTTTGTAATATGCCATCAGTTTTCTAATATTATGTAAGCACAAATAGAGCCCAGTATTAGCTTAAACATATTTATGCTGTTCCATGGAAGCTAGAACTCTCAGGTAGTCCCTGAGTCATGACTATAATTGAACATCCCTGCTATGTTAGATGTTGTGACAATCATTAAGTGAATCACCTTAATCATCTTAATTTATTTAAGATCCCTGCATCCCTGCTCTCCCTAATGCAGTAATTAAGTGCACAGGTCATTAAGTAGTGCATGGAATGCCTATGGGATCCCTGAGGAGGTCTTGGGAGGCCTAGTACAAGCCCTGACCCAAGGCCTTCCAAGATTTCCCTCGTCCCTTGAGGTACCTTGTGCTCCGCTTCCCACTACTTGGGATCTTTGCAGGCCTTAGGCCTGCTTCCCACTCCACCACTCCCCACCCTCTCCTCATCCCCTGCATCACCCATTCAAGAGCTTTTGAAGCTCTTTGGAGCTCTGGACCTCAGGTTAGGAAAGGAAGACCAACCATTCCATTGCTGGGCCACATGATGTGATCCCAGAAGTGGCCATCATTTTACAAGTGGTCACAATTCAAATTGGCTGCCCCAGAAATGACAGCCACTTCCAGGATCATGCCATGAAGTTTAGCAACAGAGAAGCTTGCTTTACTTTGAGCTATAATTTAATCAATAAATAGTTTTTAGTGCCTTCTTGGGCCCAAGTCATAAGACTAATTTTATTTATAAAGGTGTAAATAATTTATATACAGGATATTTAACGATCATCTTCTGTTAAATGAATCTATCATCAGTTGGGATCCTCTTAGGCCAAATTATCTTCATAGGTAGTTCGATGCTAGTGTGGTAAAGATTGGTAAATTTCAAGTGTATCTTAATTGCACATGTGTACATAGAGGAGAAAGGATATAACTGGATGACATTCAAGGCCCTGCTAATTCCATAAGGGATTCTTTGGTACTATTTCAAGGCCAGAGTTACTTTATAACACTCTTTTATCAAAGCCTCAGTTCCATTTCTTTGCACTCTGATACTTCCGTTCACTGAAAGTTAAGCTGGTCAGCTCCAAAAATGGCCTTTCTCCATTTCATGCCAGTTCAGCTGGGATCACACTTCTGTCAATATGTGTATATGTCTACAATTATGACAGAAGAAGACAGAATTTCCTTTAAACGTAATACGGATTTGCAAAGTTCAAATCAGCAACTCATTTGCATTATTAAACTCATGTTTGTTCCCTTGTTGTGTCTGATCTGTCCCTACCATTTTACTGCTCTCCTTATCTTTATTGATCACTTAATTTGTCTTTTCTTAACTTCCCCTCCAACTGTCTGGTCTCCTGAGCCTAAGGTATTGAAACTAAACACCCGTCTGTCCATATTGCCATGACTGGTTTGCTTTTGAAATAATAGGGGGAGCAGGTGGTGTGACTAAGTAGCCCCAGAAACAGAATAGGGACACCACTGCCATAGCCTGCCACAACCTGCCATTCATTTCTCCACCCTCCCAACTGTTCTACATTAACGCAGTCAACTATGGCTTATACAGTCCAAGTTTTACACAACTGTTTTACAGACCAGGAAGAATTTCTTTTGCAGAGAAGCCTTTGTTGTATAGCAGAAAAGGATCAAGAGGTGGGGGAAGGGAAAAGGCAAAGCCAGCTTCGAAACTGAATGTGTTTGTAAGTGTATAGTTACAATGCATGTAAACTGTTTATTTAATAATCTCGTTAAATTAATGCTGCATTTAATTTCAAAAAGTGCTTGCAGTAAAAAAAATGGTCATACACCAGTATCTGGTGATCTTGCAGATAATTTTAAACACTTTGTTTTTATTTCTAGCCTTTAATTAGACTGTAGTTGTAGACAGTTGTGAGCGAAGGATTCATCTCTTTGTTTTTTACATGCTTTTAGTGGGCAAAATATGTTGTTCAGAATTAATTGAAAAAAGGAGGGGTGGAAAAAAAAGAGAAACAAGAAACAAAGTACGTAAAATAGTTGGGATTTAAGAGGGATAGGGTAGCCTTTGTGATTTTGTGGCTTTCTCTTTCCAATTTATTAAAAGTGTGTGTGTGTGTGTGTCTATATCTATATATATATCAGCATAATCACTGCATGGTATAGAGACTAGTGTATGTAATATACATGTGTGTTTCAAAATATGCTATTCGGAAGAAGCAGATTCCAGTACACATATGAATGTGAAAAAAGTGAGAAATAGAAGTAAATTATTTTTTTTAAATAAGAATACAATTTTACATGGCATAAGGCTTGATTGGTTTAGTTTCACCTAGTGCCTCCTGCCAGTTCAGATTACCAAATTCTAATTTGGTAAAATTAGAAAGCAAAACATGGCAACTCTAGTAGTGTCCCAATATTTTGAGAAACAAATCCTTTTTTTTTTTTTGCCTTTTTGCTGTTTTCAACTGATAAATGAAATAATACTTTGCTTAGCATATGGAATAGTAATCTGATTCATAGAAAAAAGCACAAAGCAGAAATAGTTCAGTCTGTGTTTGAGGCTGAGATGTATTGGAGAAAACAAATGCTCTTGTAGATTACCTCTGTTGGGAATGGGATGGAGGTATTGTGGCTCTCGAAAGCCTTTTACATTTTTCAGCAGCTTTTTGTGTCATTGACAATCTGTGAGGGCTTAAGATTAGAGGCATTGCTTTGCAGTGGTTCTACTCCTTTGTCAATGAGCAGCAGTGGTGAAGAGATTCACCAGGTGGTCATCCCCTTGTGTGTGCACCAAAGCATCTGATGCTGCAGTTTAAAGCCCCACATGGCCTAGGGACAGGTTATTTGAAGAATGATCTTTTCCCAGTTATATCAACCCAACTTACCTGGTGGAATTAAGAAGAAGGGCCTCTTCTGTGGTGGCTCCATCTTTATAGAACATCATCCCTGCAGAAATAAGATTGCCACACCCTTCCCTGTCACACTCTTTTGAAAGGCCCTGAAAACATGATTCTGCCAACAGACCTCAGGGTGATATGGAGCCAATCAAGTGGTTGGTTTTATTGTTGTCACCAGAAGAATGGGGATTTATTGGGTTTTGTACTTTTCTGTAAGCTGCCGGAGTTACTGTGAGTTGGGCAGCTGTAAGATTTCTTAATAAATAAATACTGGTACTATCTACATAAGCTCAGCTGTAAGCATGATGTTTACCACCACCACCACCCCAGTTTTTACCTTTCTATTTCAGTTCTCATGTCCCTTTTCCTCTTTCTCTTCAGCTCCTGTTGGGATGCAGTGAAGTGAATATTAGCTGAATAGAGAAGCTTCAAACTACACTGCTCCAAAAAATAAAGGGAACACAAAAATAAGACATCTTAGATCTGAATGAATGAAATATTCTTATTAAATACTTTGTTCATCCACCCAAGTGTTTTTAATCCTTCAATATAATTTCCAAAGTCCAAAGTCACCAAACAATCAAATACACACAAGCTGTTTCTTTTTACACTTTCTTCTTTTTTCACTTTCTCTTCCTGGAATTAGTATTTAGTTTACAAAGTTCCAGTTAAAATGTATTCTTTTAGCAGTCCTGTTAAAATTTAACTTTAGATTCTTTGATATTCCAGGCTATCTCCTCCTTCCAATCTGTTCTTTTTCTCTTCCACTTACAGAAAAAGAAAAAATTTCTTACTCTTTTTTTGCCTTTTATGTTCAGAAATCTTTATTATCCCCTTGGCATTAAATTTCCAGTTAAATACTGTGATGCCAAAGCAGATTTTTCTGATTTCTCATTCATCTCTGTTCGCTGGTACATTAGGAAGGAGAGTGAAAAAAAAACAACTTTCCTTTTCACTTTCATTCGCCACTTCCGAGTCTTTCTTTGGGAGCAATGTATCTTTTGTTTTTAAGTTAAGTTCCAGGATGCCTTAATTGTTTCTTCTTATCCTGTGTCAGCCATAAACTTTCACTTCAGCACTTTCTTTCCTCCTGCATCTTTCTCCATTATGAGGGTCTTCTTGAGTGCAGCCATTTCTGAGCTAGCTGCTCTACCGCCTTCGGGAAAGGGAGGAAAGATGCAGCTTTCCTCGACCCTGCTGGAGTCTCCCCCGTCTTCACTGACCTCTAGGGGTGGCTTAGCCCTGAAGCCAGCTGGCTCGGGGTGCTCCAGTGGCGGAGCCCAAGCAGAAACCGTGCATGATCGCCCCAAAGCCGCCGAAGCCCTGCAAACCTGAACTCCCCCAAAGTCCTGTTTTTGATAAAACATTTATCAGTCCTTGATTGGTAGTTTATCTTATCTCAAGTAATTGGTCAAGGCCAGATATTGCATACTGTGTTTAATCAAATTAGCAAGATTAATGCTGAGCCCACTGAAAGGCACTGGCAAGTTGCTAAACGTGTGTTAAAGATTCTGAAATAAACAATGCATGATGCATTGTATTTGGAGCCAAAAGAATGAACTGAATTTGACTGCATATGCTGATGCAAGTTTCGCTACAGCATAAATACACGAAATCTACATTGGTAGTGTTGTATTGTTGAAAAAAGTATTGACTTGGCATGGAGTCTATTAGACAGAAACATCTAAGTTTTCAACAGTGAGCTTGAATTCTCATGTTTGCCTTTACTATGTACAGATTAGTTTTGTTATAAACAATTATTGATTGAAATGGGAATTGACTGTAACAGATTCTATTGTTGTTTACGAAGACAACCAAACAGCAATACAGATGGCTTCAAATATTTCTGTAAAAACAAGAACACACAGTTTAAGATAGGTTCTATAAAGGTATAAGGCTAGCTGTTGAGATATGGACTTAGAACGTAAGATTGTATTATTGTCTTACCCAAAAGGGGAGAATGTTAGGAATATAAGTCACCGAGACAGTTATTTGGGTTAGAAATATATAAACCAGGATAGAAATTTTAAAAACTGCTTTATCTTTAAGAAAATGCAAACTGTTAGTGGGTGTGGTTTCTCAAACGGCCAAAAGATGGGACCAGAAACCTGGGTTGTTTTAGTCTGAGTCTCAGGAGGAGAGTGTGAGGTGTATTCTCTGTATCCTTCTGTTGGAAGTATTGTCGTTGCTCCATTTCTCCTAATTGACTGATATTTCTGGATTTGATGTAAGTCTGATACTGAACTGTTTTTTTTTCTTTTTGACACTGGACTTTGTTATTGAATTATCCCTGGATTAAAAACTGACTGATTTACTGCTGAATGAATTTGGATTGCCTATTTTTGAATTTTGCTTAAACCTTTATTGAAAGTAAAAACCTACATTTTACTGTACAGTGTATCTGTATGCTGTGTGTGTATTATTCAAACACTATTCTCTATACAATCTTCCCTGTTATGCACTCATTCTCCTAATGGGGGAATTACCTCAACAGCTGTGTCTGTCAGTGTTAGTGTCCAGAGCATGGAGGTGCTACCAGTGAGACAGGCCAGTACATCAGGAGACTTGGAGGAGGCCCTAGGAGGGCAACAAACCCAGCATCGAGACCGCTACCTCTGCCTTTGTGCAAGAGGAACAGGAGGAGCACTGCCAGAGCCCTGCAAATGACCTTCAGTGGACCACAAATGTGCATGTGGCTGCTCAAAACGGTCAGAAACAGATCCACAAGGGTGGTATGAGAGCCTGACATCACAGGGTGGGATTATGCTTACAGCCCAACACCCTGCAGGACATTTGGCATTTGCAGAGAACCCCAAGATTGGCAAATTCGTTTACTGGTGCCACTATGCTCTTCACAGATGAAAGCAGGTTCACATGAGTATGTGACAGACGTGACAGGGTCTGGAGACACATGGAGAATGCTTCGCTGCCTGCAACATCCTTCCAGCATGACCGGTTTGGCAGTGGGTCAGTAATGGTGAGGGTGGCATTCTTTAGGCGGGCGCAACAGCCCTCCATGTGGCTCGCCAAAAGTGAGCCTGACTGCCATTGGGTACTGAGATGAGATCCTCAGACCCTTGTGAAGACCATATGCTGGGTATGGTTGGCCCTGGGTTTCTCCTAATGCACAACAATGCTAACCTCATGTGGCTGGAGTGTGTCAGCAGCTCTGAAAGATGAAGGCACTGATGTGATGGATTGGTTCGACCATTCCCAGACTGAATCCAATTGAACACATCTGGAACATCACGTCTCGCTCCATACACCAATGCCACGGTTGCACCACAGACTGTCCAGGAGTTGGGGGATGCTTAGTCCAGGTGTGGCGAGGAGGATCCTCAGGGAGACCATCCGCCACCTCATCAGGAGCATGGCCAGGTGTGTAGGGAGGTCATACAGGCATGTGGAAGCCACACACACTACTGAGCCTCATTTTGACTTGTTTGAAGGACATTACATCAAATTGGATCAGCCTGTAGTGTTTTTTTTCCACTTTAATTTTAAGTGTAACTCCAAATCCAGACCCTCATGGGTTCTAAAGTTTGATTTCCATTGTTAATTTGTGTGTGATTGTGTTGTCAGCACGTTCAACTATGTAATGA
>BHFT01025704.1:0-20671 GCA_004320025.1 Laticauda laticaudata
TAACAACGGATGGAACATTTTGCTCGTCCGTTGTGTCCATTTTGCATCCGTTGGGCAGTGTGACAGGGCCTTAAGCTGCTGAGTTTGTCGATTAGTTTGATGGTTTGAATCCCTAGCACCACTTAACTGAGTGAGCTCCTGTTACTTGTCCCAGCTTCTGACAACCTACAGTTCGAAAGCACATAAACATGTAAGTTAAAAAACAGGGACCACTTTGGTGGAAAGGCAACAGTGTTCCATACATTGTTTAGTCATGCTGGCCACATGACCACGGAAACGTCTTCAGACAGTGCTGGCTCTTTGGCTTTGTAATGGAGATGAGCACTGTCCCCTAGAGCCAGAAACAACTAGCATGTACGTACAAGGGGAATCTTTACCTTTACTTATACCAGAGGTGATATTCAGCAGGTTCTAACCAGTTCTGGAGAACTGGTAGTGGAAAATTTGAGTAGTTCAGAGAACTGGCAAATACCACCTCTGACTGGAGATTTTACAGTATTTTTCCCCTGCCACGCCCACAGAACCAATAGTAAAAAAAATTGCATCCCACCACTGACTTATACTTACATATATGAATGTTATTAGGTGTTCTACTGTACTTCTCAGAGTTAGCACTGAATGAGAAGGATAAGGCAACCCATAATGCTCCTGATATGGTTAGGTTGTCTGTCCACATTTATCCAGCCCTATCAAGTGACTTCCAGTTGAGAAGTCATGTACTCAGATTAACATTGTATTAATATGGGTGATTTAAAATATTATGAACATAATATTGTGAATATTTGCACATGAAGGTAAGTATGCTTCATTCATTTCTTTTGTGCTTGCTTGCTTGCTTGCTAAGTGCTTTTGAAAATCACCCATGAGCAAAGTATTCTCAAAGTAATATTCAGTATTCCTTTTATAGCATTTTTTTTTTAAAGGCGAAGCAAAGTATAAAAGCAAGTTATCTCACTTTCGTCATAAAAAACAAAACAAAGAGCAATATGTGCAGTTGTAATCTTTCAAAATATTGAAATATCTTAAACATGGAAAAGCAGAAAATACAGAAAATCTTTTAAGGGGAAGGAGGGGTCAAAAAGTCAAGATGGCATCCATTACAATTCCCTCAAAGTCTCATCCTTTTCACATGAGTATTGCAACTTGGCTGTTTTGATATGTCCAGGGGTGGGATTCTACCAGTTCACACCTATTCGCTAGAACCAGTTGATAACATTCTAAGCAGTTTGGAGAATCAGTTGTTAGAAGAAATAACTGGCCTAATCCTGTAAGGAAGGCAGGAAGGAAACATTCAGGTGTTGCTTACAGAAACTGCCTCTCCATTAACCCTTAATACATTCTTGGCAGAACTTCTCTTCCTGTCTCAGGAATTTCTCTGAAGTTTTTTTTATCTTCCTTTGCTGGTACTTTTCTTGTGTGGAGTGTTCATTCAAAGTTACAATGACACTGAAAAAAGTGTCTTATGACCACTTTTCACACATACAACTGTTACAGCATCCCCACAGTCATGAGAGGCCAGACGAGGAGATGCATACCTCGATGTGAGTGATATTGAGTTGGCCATGCCCACCCACTAACATGACCACCAAGCCACATCCACCCAGTCACTATGCCACCAACTAAGCCACGGCCACAGAACTGGTTGTTTAAAATTTTGAATCCCACCCCTGGGTATATCCTGCCACACCTTTGAAATTTTCTCAGGTGCCAGCTAGCTTTCTTGGTGAGCAGACTCCATGCCCTTGGCAGGTTCCCTCTTTCATTTACAAACCAAGAGTTTCCAAAAACTATTTTAGCATTCTCCCAACTACACCTGAGAAAAGTAGCACTTAAGTTAACTTGTCCCAAGTAACCAACTACAAGAAAAATGTTAAAACTACTCAGAATTTTGAGAATTGTGTGGATTCGTTTGAGTAATTTTCACACATTTTGGGGAGAAAGACCAAGATTTGACTAAAAGCACAGACTTATAATGAGTAAAATGGAGAAAGCAATATTGATCTAATTCTGCATCCATGTCTAGGTTTGCTAGAACTGATGTAGATTTAAGCCACCAGCACTGTTGCTAGCCCTTTGAGATAGTCCAGACAAAAACCACAAGCCAAAGGACGAACTCTATCTTTATTGTAAAGTTACTTTAACAAAATCTTGCAAGGCTGAAAGTTATTTTCCTTTACTTTCCTTTTACTCTCCAGAAAATTTCTCCAATCTGCAGCTCTTCTCTCTATCTCCCAAGATCAATTTAAAGCCCATGTCACACTGCACCAACGGATGCAAAGACGATGTAAAACATTAAAAAAAGCTTGCCATCCGTTGGAAAACGTGATGCATCCGTTGTGTACTCACTGCATACGTTTTTCATACTCTCTATCCATCCAGCATCCGTCTACTGACATTTCATCCCGCTTCAAAAAAATTTTTGAGCCTGCACAAAACTTTTTGATGTGGATGAAGATCCAATGCCGTCCGTTCTACATCGCTACGCATACCAGGGAACATCCGTTATATGCCATCGTCATCCGTTACGCTCCGCTATATCCGCCTAGGCAATCCGCTTGCACATCTGCGCCAACTCAAATCCACTCCAGCAGAAACGGACACAGGGCGAGGAAGCCGAAACGGCATGCCAAGAACAGGCACACACAGCGTTAGTAGCACAGACGTTTAGAAAGGGATGAAAGCCGGATGCCCAGCTCGAATATAAAGGCATTAAAATGGACAAAAATGTTCGTTAGGGGACGATCTCGGATATTTAGATGTACTGGAGGATGTCTGGAGGATTGTGAAGCGACCACTAGCATAAAACGATAATTTCCTATAAAAAGCGGCGGAGGAATCATCTGGCATCTCACTTTTCAGTCCAGCAGCCCTGCGTGGTGCAGACCCCTTCAGCTTGCTCTTTGCTCTTCACAGGCTTCCATATCTTCTCCACCATGGATCATCGCCACGCTCCTTTTGTTAGCCCCATCATTCAACACTGAGAACAAGCCCTCTTCAGGCTCTTTCACCATTTCTTACGTGAAGAAAAGGAGGCGCCAAGAAGTGTCTGGCTCCAACAATGATTGGAGAAGACGGAGTTTGGACTCGTATTGACAAGCTTGAATGGTGGGAGGCTGAGGAACGGAAGACCATCGTGCATTCCAGAAAACTTCATGAGGATTGCCACCAGCATGTTTGACAAAATTGTGGAGCGCTGAGACCCAGGTGTACCAAGCAGAGAACCACTTCCATCCCAGGCCTGACCCTTGGCTGAAGGTGGCACTTGACTCTGCAGCCACCTGCCTCCGGGACCACGCTACAGAAACATGCAATACGCCTGGAGAGGTTGCCACCCACAACACCATCAGCATTGTGGTCGAGAGAAGTGGTTGCAGCCATCATCGAAGAATGACCTGCAGGAGCTCCTCCATGTCCCACCACTGAAACAAGGCTGGAGGAAACTTGCCAGAACAGTGCTATCATAGCGTGGAACTTCCCCCACACGTTGCGAGCCATAGATGGGAAACACGTGGCCTGGCAAAGCATCAGCCAAGTCGGGGTGTCCACTTATTTTCAACTACCAAGGGCTTTCTTCAGCATCGTCCTCTTGCCATGGTCAAATGCTGACTACAAGTTCATTGTACATCGATGCTTCAGGCAAAGGTCTCAGCTTCAGATGCCCAGTATACAAACGCCAGTTGACCTCAAAGAGTGGCTGGAACACAACCCTCATTCATGGAGCTTCCCAGATCCCAGGACCCCCTGCCCAACGACACACAAGATGTGCCCTACTTCATCGTGGGGATGACACCTTCTCCCTCAGGAATCTACCTCATTGCAAGCCCGATGCCTCCAGATGCCTGCAACCCGTGAAAGAGAATCTTCAACTACAGGCTGTCAGGCAAGGCCGGGGTGGTGAGAGAAACGGGCCTTTGGCATCCTGCAACAGGGTTCCAGTACTTCTCACCACCATGCAGCATCATCCACTAAACCGTGAGGAGCATCGCTAGAAGCCTTGCTGCATCCTGCACATCTCATGCGCACCCGCACCCAGTCCTTGCAGAACGGCTCGTGAACCACCAAACCAGAGACAATGGGGCTGGAAGCTGAACGTGAATGAGGGCAAGGGCGAAACCTGGATCAACACTATGATGTACCAGGCCACAACAGCAGCTTCACGTGAGGGAGAACATCGCAACATACTGAGACACTTGGCTGCTGCAACTCCCCAGCTGGAGCAAACTGGAAAGTGGCCAAGACAGGATTGGTAGATGCTAAATGGATGCTTCTTGAGACTGTCTCATCACACTGATGAGATTTGTGCCCATGTATGTTGATGGCCTACATATGAATGGGCATTAATAAAGATTTTTTTATGTTGAAATGTGTTGATCAATCAACACATTATATTTCTTTTACAGCTTGTTATTAAGAAAGATTATCTTTTGCTTCACACACTTGCTTCATTTATTTATTGTCAATAAAAGTCTTGATGGAAACTTTTAGAAATGGTTTAAGCCTTTGCTATGCTTTGGTGGATGGGTTAAGGATTAGCAGAGGGCATGGGCAGGTGGGATACCTTTGGGATGGGTAATAGGTGTGGATAGATAAACCTCCAGTGCAAAGCACCTCCCCCAGATGCACACCTATGGCCCTTCATTATCAATTAATAATGTAAGCATCATCCACACATGTTCAACATAACACAACTGTTTATTAAATGCCCTGTTCATTTGATAGGCCCATCCAACATACATGGCCAATCTCATCAGTGTGATGAAGGGACAGGCTTGAAGGAAGCATCCATTAATCATCTATCATCCTGTCCTCCATTCCACTGCTCTAGCTGGGCGGAGTTTGCCACCAGTGTTTCAGAGGTTGTTGCTGCTTCTTCCCTTCATGTGAGGGCTTCTGTGGGGCCTTGCACATCCTCAGTGTCTATCAGGTTTTGCCCTTGCCTTCCATTCCCCAGGCCTCGAGTGCCACATTGCCTTTTGGCATGGTCCACGAGCCTGTTCTGCCAAGACTGGGTTAGTGGGTGCGCATGAGATGTGCAGGATTCGCAGCAAGCTTCCACACGATCCTCCTCACGTCTGTGGGTGATGCTTGCATGGTGGTGAGAAGTACCTGGAAACCTGTTGGCCAGAGGATGCCAATGCTCCTTCTTGCGCTCCATTATGTGTGAGAGAATCCTCACTCCTCCCGCCACAGGTGTGCGCTCCACGTACCCAAAGGTGTGCAATGCTTCCACCCTCGAGGAGGACAATCTGAAGTGTAAGGCCCCCAAGGCTCTCTGCCCCCCCCCCCCCTCTTCTGTCTCCAAGCCGCCTGCTTTCGCCTGGTGTCTCGATTATAGCCTGTAGGCCCTTCCTCCTCATATACTCGTTTTCTCTCAGCCACTCCAGCACCTCCTCCTCATTGCCTCCTCTGCGATGCGAGTACTGCTTCCTCTCTCCCTTCTCCTTCTCCTTCTCCTTGCCTTGCCTCTTCCTCCCTCTGGAAGGGCCTTCAGCTTAGGGCTATTTGGGGCTGGTCCACCACAGCCAGCCAGCAGGAAGAAGCAGCAGGGAGAAGCAGCAGGAGAAGCACCACACCACCAGCAGCAGCAGCCAGCAGCAACAGCACCAGCACCAGCAGCACCAGCAGCAGAAGAAGCAGCAGCAAGAAGCAGCAGCAGTCAGCAGAAGAAGAAGAAAGCAGCCAACAGCACCAAGCCCGAGCAAGCAGCAGCAGCAGCCAGAGTCAGCGCCAGGGCTTGGGATGGTGGATCTATCCCTCTTAGCCAGGGCTGGCCAGAAGAGCACAGTCTTCCTCTTCTTCCCATTGATTGAAGCATGTCTCTGATGAAGATGTCTCTGATGAAGATGTGCTCTGGCAGCAGGTCTTTCCTTTGAATGGTGACCTGCTTGACGAGCTCGCCTCCTTTTTATAATCCGTGGGGCTGACGCCAAATGCATCCTCCCCGCATTAGTGCAGTTGATCCGCTTAGGCATCCGCATACGCATCCGCTATGCACTATCCGCTTTACGCATCCGCCTCTGCATCCGCTCTTTCCGCTACATGTCCGCTCTTGCCTCTGCTCCCCCGGAAAGCCCTGCCGACGTGCCATCCGCTTCCATCCGCTTTCATCCACTAGTCTTCCATTGACATCCGTTTTAAATCCGCGATACTTCCTCCCCCTGTCCGTTGGTTGTCCGCTTCTTTTATGCAAATTGTGGGGCACCTTTTGAGAGCGGGATTTAACAATGGATAAAAGGAAAATTTGCTCGTCTGCTGTGTCCTTTTTACACTACATTTTGGCATCCGTTGGGTGATGTGACCTGGCCTTTAACATAACATTGCCCAGCATGAATGAACAGGATAAAGGGTACAAGATGTTGCTTCCTGTTAGATAAGTATTTTACTGGAATAGCACTGAATAAAGGCCTTGTCCCACTGCGCCGAATGGATGCAAAAAATGTATGCATAAAGGACCACAGCAGCGACGAGCAACATTTCGGGGTGGGCTCCATCCGTTTTCAGCCGCTTCCAAAAATTGGTTGAAAATTTGCATATAAACCAGAATGGAAAAGAACGGGACGTGGGTCAGTATATGTGAGCGCGGGGATGTTTAAATGGATGTTCATCGGAAGCCTAGGCAGATGAAAGCGGAATGGAAGGGATGGATACCTCCGAATGAGTTCGGTGGGAGTAATTTCGAAGCGGATGGCATAGCAGCCGACAAGGCGGCTGGATGGTTATAGCAGATAAGCGGATGCATCTACGGATGCCTATAGGGAAACAAAGGGGATGCGCCTGTGGATGTAATCGTATGAAGCGTTCACTGCGCTATGCGGGGGGAGTATGAATTGCGCTCTCCGCTCCCTGGCATATAAAAGGATGCCAGCACGCCACCACAGTCAGCCCAATACAGTGGGAAAGAAACCGTGCTGCCATGATACTTCTTAGCACGAACACCCATGGTCGTCAGATCAAGCAGAAAAGGAAACTCCATAGCCTACTCGTGTCAAAGCCCCTGGCCAAGGTTAAGAAGGCAGAACCAAGCATCCCACCCCTAGCACTGACTCTGAAGCTGCTGCTGCTGTGTGTGATCAGCCACCAAGGCCTTCAAGCCCCTCAAAGCCCGACTCGCTGAAGGCCCTGCTCGCTCAAGCCCTGAGGCCCTGAAACAATTCTCCAGAAGGACCCTGATGCCTAGAAGCCCCAAGGCCCTGGCTGAAAGCCCTGCCAGGAGGAAGAAGAGGCAAGGGAGGAAGAAGGGAGAGAGGAAACAGTACCACCGTTTCTTGAGGAGCATTGAGGATGAGGTGCTTGAGAATGGCTGAAGGGAGAATGGTTTACCTTGGAGAAAGGGCCACAGGACTTGTATCGGGGACACCAAGAGAAGAGGCAAGCTTTGGAAGACAAGGCAGAGACCTGGCGGTACACTGCAGGAAGTACTCCTTGGGATGGATGAACACATGCACACCTGGGATGCGCAAGCTACAACTCAAGAAATCCGGGGCAGGCCACTGTCAAGCTCCACTGACCGGGAGATGTACGTCATGGCCAAGCCGCTAGTTCACTGGAGGGTGAGATCCTACCACCAGGAGCAGCCCCTGTCTGAGACCCCTCCCCTCAGACAGCCCATAGACAGCCAGTTCCTCTTCCAGCAGGCAAGCCAGCTACCCTGTTCCAGGCAGGTGGTCTTCAGAGGCGCCCCCACAGCAGAGACCCCCTCGACAGCTGCACTCCCTGCTGGCGGACTTGGAGGAATCCCATGGAGGATGACGCCCTGCTGTCTCACAATGGAAGGAAAAAGCAAGCAGCCACAGAGCCAACCCACCAGGCTCCAAGGATGCAGCAGAGAGGCAGACTGGGGCGCCAGGACCACAGAATGCTCTTTGAGATCAGGGACACAATGTGAAAACCAGAACAGAACTTCTATCTCAGCTGGGTCCACTTGGACAAGTACGCATCCTCAGCCTGGAAGCCCCTTGCTCACCTACATGAGCCAGACCCTGAGCGGACCTGCCCATAGGCCGAGTACCAGGTGTCTAGAAGCAGAAGATCTGCAGCACTTCTGCACAACCTCAAGGCCCAGCTGAAGCTGCTCCTACCCGCGTCAGGTTGTCCTCCATCCCAGCGTACGGTCACAGCCCTCTCTACAGCTTTCAAAGCCCTCACTACCAGGCTACGACTACCAGGACTTCCCACAGCACAACGCAAGAACTTCCAGTCCTGGCCCAAGGCTCATCGGGATGGCCACAGATGGCACTCCTCACCCAGCTTGCGGAACCATACAGCCCCACTACACTCCTCCCAACCTTTCCCACCCACAGCCAAGCCCATCAATGGTCAAATCTGTCATCAGTATTGTGGCCTGACATTTCAAAAAGTCTTTGATGAAGGGGCCTCTCAACTTCACAGGACTGAGTCAGTCTCAAATAGCTTCCTGAAACACACCAACCACCTATTGTACCCTTGGGACCAAAGCACCCCAATGGTGCT
This sequence comes from Laticauda laticaudata, assembly GCA_004320025.1. Taxonomy (NCBI): domain Eukaryota; kingdom Metazoa; phylum Chordata; class Lepidosauria; order Squamata; family Elapidae; genus Laticauda; species Laticauda laticaudata. Next base: position 8,470 of record BHFT01025704.1, read on the forward strand.
CAGACCAAGCACTTCCAGCCAACAGCCATCTCCACAGTCCCTGCCCGCTTCAAGCTGAGACCATGGACATGAACTCCAGGAGTGGACTCAGAATAGTCTCAGAGACTGAGTTGTTTACTTGTTTAAATAAGTTTATCTTTCTTAAGACATTTTAATAAAGTTTACTTGCTTCATTTTGTTTACTTAATAAAGTGTGGTTAAAAACTTCTCCTCTCACCTTCTTTGTTAAAACTTGATACAGTGATTCTGAAACAGGGTTTTGTTCTGGTGATAATGAGCGAACAGCTATGCACATGGACTGTTCATCATCCATGGTGGAGAACAATTTGATGATGTTTGAAGAACCAAGGGTGATGAGGGTCTGTACACCATGGCTGCTGCGACTCATACTGAAATCCAGACGATTTTTCCCCCTTTTTGTAGAAAAATATTGGTGGTCCCACTAGCTGTCCTTCTACATACTTCTAGACATACTCCAGACATCCTAAATATATGAGATACATCCCAGATACAAATATTTTGTCCGTTTTTAATTACTTTATATACGGAGATGCATACGCTTATATCCTTTCTATTTCCATGCTACTAACGCTGTGTAGACGTTCCGTGTACCTTTTGTTTCCTCCCCTTTTCCATTTTCAGGTGCAGTGGATGTGAGTTGAGGGGATGGCCAGAGGATGCAGAGAGGATACACAGACGTTTAACGGATGATAATGACATAGAAGTTTGTTGCCCATATATATGTCAGCGGATGTAACATTGTCCATTCAAAAAGTTTTGTGCAGCTCAAAACTTTTTGCGTGAATGAAATCACAGTGGACAGATGCTCAACGGATAGAGCGTAACTGTTAGGAAATTTCTTTTTAGTTCTAGGTTGATTCTCCTCTCAATTAGTTTCCATCCCTTGCTTCTTGTTCTGCCTTCTGGTGCTTTGGAAAATAGGTTGACTCTGTCTTCTCTGTGGCACCTCCTCAAGTATTAGAACACTGCTGTTTTATCATCTCTAGTCTTTCATTTTACTAGACTAGACATACCCAATTCCTGCAACTGTTCTTGATTTGTTATATATGTTCATATATATATTCAGCTGTACACCAGGGGTGAATGCAGTATGATAAAAGCTCCATTTTATGTATGAAGGACTTAAAATAAAGATGGAGCTGTGACAACACTGTTATGACTGCCATTTTGACTTTTTCACCATAACTTGCAGATACTCTGATGTGTATCATTTATTGATTTATTTATTTATTTATTTGCCAGAGAAACTGACACAATAAATATGGCTGCTGCCAGATCGTCCAGTAAGTAGCAACAGGTGTAAACAGGAGAAGCATGCCACATTTTCAACTCCTCCTCTAGGTGGCAGTCGTAAACCTCCTTCACAGTTCAACAAGGTCTGAGATCCTTTCATTTTCCACAACAGAGATCAGGGATCCAGAACAACCAGTTATAGAAGAGAAGTTAATCCATTGCAGAACACTTGGCATATCCACTGAGCCAATTATAAAACCTTTCTTCTCCATTTCCCTATCTGTTATTTATGTTTCACAATTTTGAACTGCTCCAAGGAGGGAATCTGGGTGATGTATAATAAGACATTATAGCTGAAAGATATAATCCTTAATTATAGACAATATAATTTTCCAATTATCTTAATACAACCATAAATGGCTAAATGAATTACACAATCAGGCACTAACTGGCCCATCAGACATGTTTTTAAGCCTCCTAGGGTCACTTTGCGATTGAGATAGTGTATAATTGAAAAATAAAATAATTCACAGAAGAAAAAGTAGGCAGTATCTTCCTGTTCGCATCATCAAACCTCAGCTCTATTATTTTCAGGTTCAGCACAAAGCCTGGAAAGTTGTAGGTTTGACTGTCTCCATTAGGATCCCCAGGCCCTGTAACAAAATCATGCCTTCAGGACCTCTTGAAAAACCAAGGCAGGACCTGTTCATACCTCAGGGAGCGGGGAGCAAAGGTGGTATTCAGTAGGTACTGACCAGTTTTAGAGAACTGGTAGTGGAAATTTTGAGCAGTTCAGAGAACCAGCAAATACCACCTCTAACTGGAGACTTTACAGTATCCTTCCTCAGCCACACCCACCAAGCCACACCCACAGAACCGATAGTTAAAAAAAATTGAATTCCACCACTGGTGGGGAAGGGGGAATGACATTATAGAAGTTCTGATGATCTTCCAAAATTGTTCTAAAATTGCTAGATCAACTGTCTACACTGACTTTGTCTAAAATATAAAGGAAAGAGAGTAAGAAAGAGAGCACACACTAAGAGACAGAAACTGGTGGATGGGAGTCAGATCCAAAAGAGAAAAGTGGGGCAGAATGCATATTGGTGGGGTGACAGCTCCAATTAACAACAATAGCAATAGCATTTAGACTTACTGTATTTTCCCCAAAATAAGTGCTTGTCTGATTTTTAGGCATGCACCTAATATAAGCCCTACACCAAAAAATAAGCCCTAGTGAGGGGTATGAGTGTGGCCAGCACTGGAGGCAGTGAGCGCATGTGGGCCAAGGGTGTCCTGCAACAGTTGCAGCCCACATAACATAGATGAGTTGATTATTTGTCCAAGAAGCAGGCAGAGCCAGAGGCAGGGTGATCTGAATGTGCCATATGGGCTGTAGGAAAGCTGAGAGTCAGTAGGCCAGAGCAGGTAGGTGGCCACAGGAGGCTTGTCTTGGTTAAGGTTAAACCAGGATTCCTTGAGGACCTTGAGATCAAGGGATACATGTGGTCCCCAAGGATGCTGAGATCATCAGGCCTGCCTGCGGCCTCAAGATCCTCAAAAATTTCAGGGCCACATGATGACCTTAAAGTAGGGGTCCCCAACCCCCAGTCCATGGACTGGGGCACCGGGCCATGGAATGTCAGAAACCAGACTGTGCAAACAAGCAAAGCCTCATCCATGGGATGCAGGCAGTATATGAAACCACGTCCCCTCCAGTGTGTGAAAAAAAACTTCTCTTCATGGAACTGGTCCCTGATGTCCAAACATTTGGGGGCAACTGCCCAAATGCTATTGCATTTAGCTTTTAAGAGGAACAGGAAATAATTAACTACATAAGAAATAACATGCAGTGCAACTCTCAGAGTTGAGAACAGCCAAATGGCAGAGAAAGTCAATTGAATAAATAAAGTTAAATGCAATTAATATATGCTCCAGGCCTGCCAGCTCAGATCTAGGGACAGCTTTATGGCAAAAACAAAGATTCATGAGGGTACACAAAACAAAATAGAATAAAAAGATAGAGGAAAGAGATCATCGAACAAGGAATAACAATAAAGGAGGATATGGCTGAAGGATCTGGCCTCCCTTATCCTAATCCTTATCCTCCCTAATCCTCCCTTAGAGGATTCTGAATAGGTTGAGAGTTGGAGTGCCTAAATGTAAAACCAGTATGCTTAAGTGGAGGCTCTTAGCTGATAACAACATGCTGTGTGAATGTGCAGAGATACATAGAGCCCAGTCCATTTGCTGGTATGCCAACTACTACCAGACACATGTACCTTTGTTGGCTTCACTCTGTCAGTTTACAATTTGATCTAGACATGGAAGAAAAAGAATGTAATTAATTAAAATGCTATTTTAATTGATTTATATGTAAATAACATCCAATTCAACTGTTGTTCTGCCCTGCCCACTTCTTTTTATTATTATTATAATAATAATAGTAACAACAACAACAACAACAACAACAACAACAACAACAACAACAACAACAACAATAATAATAATAATAATAATAATAATAATAATAATAATAATAATAATAATAATAATAATAATAATAATTTTCTTTGCTTACTTTTTAGAATGCCATTTGTGGCATGCCATCAAAAGCAAAGTGCAATCCCCAGCTTGGCAAAAAAACATTATACATGCCTGAAATAATAACTTTTTAAGAGGAATACTCATGGATGTTCCATTTTTGTTGCCTCCTTTCAGCTTCCATGCCAGGTCTGGTGCTTCATACTGCATTTTGCAGCTATTTAATATACCTGTAGAATGCTTAGTCTATGCATTTTTGTCCTATTCTTTAAAATTCTGATAGAGGCATGCTTTTATTTGATGAACAGATCTCTATTCTGTCCATTTTGATGGGCAAGGTTTCCTTGAGATTGGTGGCAAGAACATAAAAATGGTCTCCAAAAGCCAAAGAGAAGTGATAACCTTGATGGTGGTATGCATTGTGTATATTCCCCAGCAATGAAGTTGATAAACAAGTCTAATGTAACATTCCATGAAAATGAGACACATGAAGTTGTTCTTGGCAGAGAAGATTATGAAGAAGACCTTAACTCAGAGGTCTCTAAACTTGGTAACTTCAAAACTTGTGGACTTCAATGCCCAGAGTTCTTCAGCCAGCTGGCTGAGGAAGTCTGGGAGTTGAAGTCCACAAATGTTAAAGTTGCCAAGTTTGGAGATCTCTGCCTAAAGCCCCTGTTACACTGCACCAACGGATGGAAAGAGGATGTAAAACGGAGAAAAACACTTGCCATCCGTTGGTACACTTGCCATCCGACTTGGTTAACGCGATGCTTCCGGTTTGTACTCACTGCGTCCTTTTTCTTCCTCTCTATCCGTCCAGCATCCGTCAACTGACATTTCATCCGCTCAAAATTTTTGAGCTGCTCAAAACTTTCTGACGGAAAATGTATCCAACGCGTCCGTTCTGCATCTGCTAGGCATACAGGGAACATCCGTTCTGCATCCGTCGTCATCCGTTACGCATCCGCTACATCCATGAGGCATCCGCTGCGCATCCGTGCAACTCAAATCTGCTCCAGCGGTAAACGACACAGGGAGGAAGGAAAACGGACGTGCAGCGTTAGTAGCACGGACGGAGAAAGGATGAAAGCGGATGCAGCTCACAAAGAAAGCATTTAAAACGGAAAAAACATTTGCAGAGGGGACCTATTTCGGATATTAAAGATGTCTAGAGGATGCCTAGAGGATGCAAAAGGACACACAGGGAAAACCTATATTGCCTATAAAAAGGGGGAGCAACTCACCTGGATCTCTTTCAGACCAGCAGCCCTGCTGTGCAGACCTCTTCAGCCTTCATCTGCCTTCTTGCTCTTCCACAGCATCCAGTCATGTCCACCATGGATCGTAATACAGTCCTTTTGGTAGCCACCATCGTTCTGTAACAGTGCGAAGCCATCTACAGACTCTTTCAACTCTACTACGGGAAGAAAAAGGAGGCGGCCAAGAAGCGTCTGGGTCCGAAGATGGACCAGAGGAAGAGCAGAGTACGGACTATTACAACAAGCTGATGGTGGAGCTGAGGAACGAAGACCCTCGTGCATTCAAGAACTTCATGAGGATGCCTCCAGCCATGTTTGACGAAGTTGTGTAGCAGCTGACACCCAGGTTGACCAAAGCAGAGCACCAACTTCTGCCCAGCCTGGACCCTGGGCTCAAGGTGGCACTCACTCTGCACCACCTGGCCTCAGGGACCATCTACAGGAGCATGCAGTACGGCTGGAGGGTGCCACACCAACACCATCAGCATTGTGGTCAGAGAAGTGGTGCAGGCCATCATCGAAGAATACATGGAGAAACTCCTCCAGTGCCCTTCCACTGAAGAAGGATGGAAGAAAGTTGCAGAGCAGTGGTATCAGAGGTGGAACTTCCCCCACACCGTTGGAGCCAAAGATGGCAAGCACGTGGCCTGCAAAGCACCAGCCAAGTTAGGGTCCACTTATTTCAACTACAAGGGCTTCTTCAGCATCGTCCTCTTTGCCATGATTGATGCTAACTACAAGTTCATGTACATCGATGCTTCAGGCAACGGGTCAGCTTCAGATGCCCAGGTATACAATGCCAGTCATCTCAAGGAGGGGCTGGAATGCAACCTCATCATGGGCTTCCCAGATCCAGACCCACTGCCCAACGACACGCAAGATGTGCCCTACTTCATCGTGGGGGATGACGCCTTCTCCCTCAGAACCTACCTCTGAAGCCCTACACTTCAAGATACCTCACCCGTGAAGAGAGGATCTTCAACTACAGGCTGTCCAGGGCAAGGCGGGTGGTGGAGAATGCCTTTGGCATCCTGGCCAACAAGGTTCCAGGTACTTCTCACCACCATACAGCATCGCCCACAGACCATGAGGAGGATCGTGGAAGCTTGCTGCATCCTGCACAATCTCATGCGCACCCGCTACCCAGTCTTGCAGAAAAGGCTCGTGGACCTCGAACAAGGCAATGGGACATGGAGCCTGGGGAATTGAGGCAAGGCGAAACCTGATAGACACTGAGGATGTGCAAGGCCCCAACAGAGCCTCACGTGAAGGAAGAAGCAGCGCAACCTCCTGAAACACTGGTGCAACTCCCCAGCTGGAGCAGTGGAGTGGCAAGACAGGATGATAGATGATTAATGGGTGCTTCCTTCAGCCTGTCTCATCACACTGATGAGATTGGCCATGTATGTTGGGTGGGCCTACAGTGAACAGGGCGTTTAATGAAGAGTTGTGTTTATGTTGACATGTGTGGATGAATGATTACATTATTATTGATAATAAAGGGCCAAAGGTTGGCACCTGGGAGGGTGGACCATACAGTCCACTATGCTTGCACTGGAGGTTTATCTATCCCACAGCTATTACCCATTCCAAAGGTATCCTGCCCATCTCACAGGTATCCCTGCCCATCCCACAGCTATCTTAACCCATCCTACAGATATCTCAAACCATCCCAAAGGTATCCCTGCCCATTCCCACAGCTATCTTAATCCATCCCAAAGGTATCCCTGCCCATCCCACAGCTATTACCCATCCCACAGTATCCCTGCCCATCCCACTGCTATCCTTACCCATCCCACAAGCATGCCAGGCTTAAACCATCTTAAAAGTTTCCACCAAGTATCAGGGTGAAGGTCCAGGTGCTGTGGAGGTGGCTGCTTGCTGGAGTGCTGGTCTGAACACCACTGGGTGCCTGGGCCCGAGAGGACAAACAGGTGACGGTGTGTGAAGGAAGCTCTCAGACAGCTGGCTCAGCCCCGTGATGTTGAAAGCTCCTTCCTCCATCCATGGGGTGTCAGCCCAGTACCAATGACAGATGTACTGAGGCCGGGCTTGGCTGTTGGGGTGGAGGAAGGAGGAGTTAGTGGGGCTGTCTGGTCTCACGTGCTGTGAGGACTGGCATGGGGTGGCATCGGTGATGTGGGTGGCATCGGTGGCATCAGTGACATCAGTGGCATGGGTGGCATCAGGGCATCAGGGAACTAGTGTCAACGGTGGCATCCGATGAGTCTGTGCTGGACTGGGACGGGCTGCTGCCTTGCGCTGCTCTGAGCACTCCTGGTAGCCATAGCCCTGGTAGGTTGAGGCTCTGTGGAAAGCCTTGGAATGGGAGGGACATCACCTGGGGTGGAGGAGCAGACCTGGACTGGGTGGGAGCAGGTTCATCGTGTAGATCAGTATCGCTCGGTGATCCTGTCCTTCTATACCTTGTACTGGAGGTTCCGCCATGTCCGTGAGGTGTCTGTGTCTGACAGAGCGAGGAAGGGCTTGCGAGTTGGAGGATGAGGAGTCGGTCTGGACAGCTGAGAGAGGATATCTATGCTGCTCCTGATATGTGGCTCTTACTGAATATGCGTCTCTTGCCCCTCCTGTCTGGCTCTCTGCTCTCTATCATGTTGGAGGTGATCTGGGGGGATGCTCGGGTAGGACTGTGGTGGAAGTGCCATCTCCTTTCTCCCACTGTTCCAGGGAGTCCTCAACGTGCTCCGCCACGGTTACAACAGCTGTCCACAGGTTCTCCGTCATGGCACACTCCACAGACACCTGCCTGGGCGACAGGAGCACTCTCGGCTGGAAGAGGACTGGCTCTCAGCAGGCTGCCTGAGAGAGAGGGTAAAAGAGAGGTGCTGCTCCTCAGTGGCGGATCTCACCTCCAGGAAGCTGCACTTGGCCATGACGTAGTCTCTCTGTCCGTCAGACTCTCGGCCTGGCCAGATTTCTTGAGGTGCAGCTTCCCGTACCAGTGTGTGCATGTGCTTCCACCAGCCGAGGAGCACCTCCAAAGTGTAGCCCAGGCTCCCGCCTTCTCTCTCCAAGCAGCCTGCCTTCCTTTTGGTGTCCCTGTAAGAGCCTGTGTCCCTTTCCGCCTCATAGTCATTCTCTCTCAGCCACTCCAGCACCTCATCCTCATGTTCTCTCCTCGATGTTGTATTGCTCTCTTCCCATTCTCACATATGCCTCTTCCTCCCTTTGGCAGGACCACATGGGCACTCATCAGAGGGCTTCCAAGGTTGTAGGGGCTGCTCCTCTCCACACCACCAGCAGCAGCAGCACCAGCAGAATCATCAGCAGCACCAGACAGCAGGCCCAGCAAGCGCCAGCAGGACCAGGAGCACCAGCAGACCAGGAGCACGAGCAGGACCAGCAGGACGAGCAAGACCAGGAGCATGAGCAGAGCCAGCAGGACAAGCAGGGACCAGCAGGACAAGGAGCAGCTACAGCGAGTAAGCACCAGCAGAAGCACCACTGCCAGAAGCAGCAGCATCAGCTCCTCCCAGAAAGCAGCATCAGCAGAAGTACCACTGCCAGAAGCAGCATCAGCAGAGTAAGCACCAGCAGAAGCACCACCACCAGAAGCAGCATCAGCAGAGTAAGCACGAGCAGAAGCACCACCGCCAAGAAGCAGCATCAGCAGAGTAAGCAAGAGCAAGAAGCACCACTGCCAGAAGCATCATCATCAGCTCCTCCAGAAGCAGAAGCAGCAGAAGCCCCAGCCCCAGAAAGCAAGCCCGTGCTGCAGAAGCCCCAGCAGAAGTTGAGTTGAGGGCCAGGGGTGGGAGGGTGGCCCTGTCCCTCTTGCCGCCATGGGCATGAGCAGAGTGGGACTTCCTCTTCTTCCCCATGTGTGTGGGGTTGCTGGCTGGCAGCAAGGCTGGCAGGCAGGCAGGCAGGCTTGCAGGAAGGCTGGCAGGAGGCTTGCGAAGGCATACTGCAGGCAGGCGGCAGGCAGGGCATGGCAGCAAGGCTGCAGGGAGGCTGGAAGCAGGCTGGCAGCAAGGCTGGGCAGGCAGGCAGACAGCAAGCTGCAGGGAGGCTGGCAGGGAGGCTGGAAAGGCAGGCAGGCAGACAGCAAGGCTAGCAAGGAGGCTGGCAGGCAGGCTGGCAGGAAGGCTGGCTGAGGAAGGGCAGGCAGCAAGGCTGGCAGGCAGGCATGCAGGCGGGCAGCTTGACAAGGCAGTTTGATTGTGTCTGCAACAGGTCTTTCTCTGAATGGGAGACCTGCTTGGGAGCTGCCTCCTTTTATATCCGCGGGGGCTGACGCAATGCATTCCTCCCCGCATGCGCAGTGAACGCTAGGCATCCGCTAGGCTCCTCTAGGCATCCGCTCGGCTTTCCGCTCTGCATCCGCTTCATCCGCTTGATGTCCGCTCGTGCATCTGCTCTTTCCGTTCCACGTCCGCTTTGCTGCGGCCCCAGGAAGCCTTGGAGGATAAGCCATCTGCTTTCCATCCGCTAGGCTTCCGTGGAGCATCCGTTTCCATTCCACCCTGCGTCCTCCCCCCGTCCGTTCCTTTCCATGTTTATCTGCTCTGGTTATGCAAATTTTTTGCCCCTTTTGAGAAGCAGATAACAACGGATAGAACACATTTTTCTCATCCGCTGTGTCCTTTTTACAAACGTTTTGCATCCGTCGGCCAGTGTGACAGGGCCTTTAACTTATCGCCTAGTGGTGCTTGTGATAATTGTAGCTGATCCAGAAGAGTAGCACCAGAATCCCCAAGAGGTCAGCCAATACTTTATTCAACACTTCATCTCTCAGACGTAAATCAAGAGAACAATGCATTTCTTTATGTGGAATAACAAGGCAAAAAGTGCTAAACAATTCAGAAGCAGCCAGGCTGCCAAGATTGCAGAGGACACAGGAATTACAAAATACTTTGTGGTGTCAAAAGCCATAGGGCAGGATACGTGGGTGGCATTCATTGCACAAACTGAATTTTGGACACTGTTCCACAGTGCACTTTTGATGACTTTCCTCTTCATATGGTTATTGTGAATCGTTCTTCCAATTGCTCTAATTCAAATGTATCTACCAAAATGAAGAAGCAATGAGGGGCACCTCACTGAAATCCTTTCAATTATTCCCACTGCTTTGCAGGAGGCATTACATCTGTTCAAGAACTTTGCTTGCAGTGTCTCTCCTTCCTAAAACAAAAGCAGCAAAGTATGATTGTGCTCCTCTCATACATGCGACAATATCTGGTTCTCCATCCATGACCTGTTCCTGGAATATTTTGCATTTTATACCAAACTGTCTTTGTCTTGCTGGCAACACTGCTGGAATGACAGGAGCATGATGATGCAGGAGTTATTCCAAACATGAGAGACTTCCATATCAGTGAGATGAATTAGGGACTGTGTATTACAGGACAAGAAGGTCCTCTCCTTTTTGGATTAGTTTTACCACTGAATTTGTCTGGTGAAGATCGATGTAAATTGTGTTCTGCACATTATTGAACAAGAAATTTACAATCCTGGCAAATTCATTAATAAAAGTAAAAATCATATGAGATGTTTAGCATTCAAATCAGATGTGGTTTCAGCAGGTTCTGACAAGTTGTGTAGAACTGGTATCAGAAATTTTGAGTAATTTGGAGAACTAGTAGGGGAAATTTTGAGTAGTTCAGAATACCACCTCTGACTGGTCCCACCACCATCTATTCTCTTTTGGGTCTTCTTTTGCTGCCCTGCACAGGAGAATGGAGTTGGAAAGCAGGTTAGTGGGGTGGGGAGAAAATAGGGATTTTACAGTATCCTTCCCCTGCCACACCCACCAAGCCACACCTACAGAACTGGTAGTAAGCAATTTTGTATCCCACCACTGATTCTAATGTGTTATATATTCAGAATACCCAGCAATCTATGCAAATTTCAAGCTGCATTTCTCATCTTGTAAAATGATTATTTATTAAAACATCTGGAAGTACTTGATATAAAATTAATGCTATAAAACCAAATGAAGGGTGCCCATTTATTCATGAAGCTGTCTTCTGTTTGACAACTCTCCCTGGTGCTTGTAAAGACAACTTTGCTATGTTTGCTGAATCTTATTTCTTTGCTCATTTCTTTTTTATACTAATGACTCCCAAGGAAGCTATTGAGGGCTCTTGTAAGTTTTCTTTTCAGAGGATGAAGAAGCAGATGACAACCAATGTGAGCAACTGAAATAATGAAAGAGCTCAGGTGGAAATGAAAATAGGATTAAAATATCGTAATAGATTAGAAAAACAATCATCGACCATCTGATCTAAAGAGCATGCATGGTCATTTTTTTAAAGTCCATCTAGTGTAGTAGAGCAAAAAGATTTTTATGAAAAGTCAGTATGATTGGAACTTTGGTATGTGGCCAATAAAATTCTATTTTTATTGCATCATAGATGTTCAAATATATCAGTCTCTGAAATGCAAATAGCAGTATGTGCATACTTCAGATATAAGGTCCAAGCTGTAAAGACAACTGCTCTTGTCTGCAAATGAGTAACAAATACAGATTAGTATTGACAAGTTTGCATTTGACCCAAATAACTCTGTCTCCCATCATCTTCAGCCAGTATGATTAAAGATTGTGGATGATAGGTTCTATAGTCCAGCAATAACTAAGGTGACACTGATTTCTTTCCTTGCTCATGGTCTTTTATTTGACCAATACAAAAAGATATAAATAAAGGAGAATATTTTTAGCTCATGGTTGAAATGAAGGGTCCTTGTGCCCCCTGAGCTTGGTTGTTCCCTTGCAGATGTTTCATTAGTACTACTAGCACGGATTATGTTACGTAGTTTGGGTAATGAAATGTCTACAGGAAAACAATCAAGCTCAGAGAGCATCAAGGACCCATCAAAAAGGATGTTGGAAGGTAATCAAGCTATTCTCCAAAACTAATAGAGATAGAGCTCAGGAACAAAAGTATTTCCTATCTTGATAGCAAGAAAAATATTCTCAGTGGCAGTTATAGCACTCTCTAGATCAGGGATGTCAAACTCAATTTCATTGAGGGTTGTATCAGAGTAGAGTTTGACTTTGGGAGGCCATGATGGGTGTGGCCATGGTGAGCATGGCCAGCTCAGTGTCTGTAGTAACTATGTGGCATTCATATGTTTGCAACTTTGTATCATTGCAACTATGTATTGTTCAGGCATTTGCAACA
>BHFT01025705.1:0-62762 GCA_004320025.1 Laticauda laticaudata
TATCTTGGCTGGAGTGTTATCTATGTGATGCCTCCTACTCAAGTTTACATGTCGGCCAATAGCCCCTAAAGCCCATGTCCCATGGCACAGACGGATGCCAAAGATGTATAATGGACAAAAAAGCTTGCCATCCATTCGGAAAACGCAGAGCATCCGTTGTGTACTCACTGCATACATGGTTATCATACACTCTATCCATCGAGCATCCGTCCACGAGATTCTACACCGGCAAGAAGTTTTTGAGCCGACACAAAACTTTATTGAGGCGAATGAACTTTCTGCTGTGTACGATGAGTACAGATCCGTGAACACATATGGCAACAAAACGTTCTAGTTGTCCGTGTCCATGCCGTTAACATCCGCGTATCCTACGGCATCCTCTGGACAATCCCGAAACTCACATCCGCTGCCACGCTGAAAACGGAAAGAGGAGGAAGCGAGAAGTACACGGAACGTCTACACAGCATTAGTAGCACGGAAATAGAAGGAGTTTAAAGCGGAGTGCATCGTCGTAATATAAAGCATTAAAATGGACAAAACGTTTGTATAATGGATGTATTCGGATTTGTAGGAATGTCTGGAGTAGCTAGAGAGTATGTGGAAGACACCTAGTGACACCGATATTTCCTATAAAAAGGGGGAGAAATCGAGAGTCATCAATAGAGAGTCCAGCAGCCATGGTGTCAGACACTCCCTTCACCCTGGTCTTGCTAACTTCCACAATCATGCCATTGATCTTCACCATGGATATAACACAATCCACCTTATGGTAGCATACGATCATCAAACACCCAAGAAAACCAAGCCCTTTCAGATTGTTTCACCTATTCTATTCAAGGAGAAGAAGGAAGAAGGTTCAAGAGCTGTGTGGGTCTGATGATGGATCAGGAGAAAAGCTGGAGTTTGGACTGTATGAACAAGCTGATGGTGGAGCTGAGGAATGAAGACCCTCCGTGCATTCCATCACTTCATGAGATGACCACCGCCATGTTTGACAAAATTGTAGACCATCTGAGACCCAGGATGACCAAGCCTAGCACCAACTTCCCGCTCCAGCCTGGACCGTGGACTGAAAGGTGGCACTGACTCTGCGCACCTGGCCTCTGGAACCCAATACAGAAGAATGCAGTATGCCTGGAGGCAGCCACACAACACCATCAGCAAAGGTGGTCAGAGAAATGGTGCAGGCCATCATCGAAGAATACGTGGAGGAGCTCCTCAAGTTCCCACCACTGAATGAAGGCTGGAGGAAAGTTGCAGAAGAGTGGTATCAGAGGTGGAACTTTCACACCGTTGGAGCCATAGATGGAAGCACGTGGCCTGCAAAGCTCCAGCCAACTCAGGGTCCTCTATTACAACTACAAGGGCTTCTTCCGTATCATCCTCTTTGCCCATGCTTGATGCTGACCTACAAGTTCATTGTACATCGATGCTTCAGGCACGGGTCAGCTTCAGATAGCAAGGTATACAATGCCAGTGACCTCAAGGATAGGCTGGAACGCACATCATCATGGGTTTTTCCAGATCCAGACCCCTTACCCAATGACACATTGGGTGAATGGAGGCAAGGAGCTGAAACCTGATAGACAGGTGGATGTACAAGGCCCCAGCAGAGCTTCACGTGAAGGGAAGAAGCAGCGCAACCTCCTGAAAACTGGTGCAGCTCCAGCTGGAGCATGGGAGTGGCAAGACAGGATGATAGATGGTTAATGGATTTCCTTGAGCTGTCTCATAACACTGATAAGATTGTGCCAGTATGTTGAGTGGCCCTACAATGAATAGGGCATTAATAAAGAGCTTTGTTTATTTTGAAATGTGTTGATCAATGAATAAATGTTAGTTGATAAAAAAGGGCATATGTTGTGGCAGCTGCGGAGGGTGGACCATACAGTCCCACTATGCTTGCACTGGAGATTTATCTATCCCACAGCTATCCTTACCTATCCCACAACTATCCTTACTCATCCCACAACTCTCCTTACCTATCCCACAGCTATCCTTACCTATCCCACAACTCTCCTTACCCATCCCACAACTATCCTTACCTATCCCACAAGCATGCAAAGGCTTAACCATTTTTCAAAGTTTTCACCACACTTAATTAAGTGAATAAATGAACCAAGTTGTGTGAAGCAAAGATAATCTTTATAATAACTGTCTTAAGTAAACTGTATGACTATTAAAAAAGCAAAATGAACCAAGTAAAGTGTTTTAAAGCAAAGATAAAGTTAACAAGGTAACAACTCAGTCTCTGGCACTATTCTCAGTCACTCTGGTCATGTCCACGGTCTCAGCTGTTAAGCGTGAGGGACTGGTCGGGTGGCTGTGTCTTGAGTGCTGGTCTGAGGCACCATTGGGGTGCTTGGCCCCGAGAGTACAACAGGAGATGGTTGTGTTCAGGAAGCTCTCAGAGAGCTGACTCAGTCCCATGAGGTGAGAGGCCCTTCATCAAGGACCTGAGATATCAGGCCAGGACTGATGACAGATTGCCGTTGAGGGCTTGGCTGTGGGGTGGAGGAAGAGGAGTGTAGCGGGCGCTGTCTGGTCTGCAGCTGGGTGAGGTGAGGCATCTGTGGCATGCGATGAACCTGGGCCTGGACTGGGAAGGGCTGCCTCTGCTGTGGGAAGTCCTGGTACTCGTAGCCTTGGAAGGTGAGGGGCTTGTTGAAACTGTGGAAGGGCTACGACATCGCCTGGGTGGAGGAGCAGACCTGGACTGGGTCGGGACAAGTTCAGCTGGGCCCTGAGGGTTGTCCAGAAGTGCTTTGATCTTCCTGCATCATCACTGGTAACTGGGCCTCGGCAGGTCCATGAGGGTCTGGCTCATCTAGGTATGAAGGGCTTTCCGGTTTGATGATGGTATGTCGCTGTGGACCAGCTGAGGGAGAAAGATCTGTGCTGGTTTTTGATTGTGTCCCTGACTCCAACATGACAGTGTGGCTCTGGCCCTCCAGTCATCCTCTGTCTGCTTTCTGTGGAGGTGGAGCTGGGAGGGTGGGTCTGGGTTGGTTCTCTGGTGGCTGCCGCTTCTTCCTCCATTTGTGACAGGGGATCCTCACGTCCTCTGGCATAGGGAGTGCAACTGTCGGTGGGGTCTCGCCGTGGGCGCCCTCTGAAGACACCTGCCTGGACACGGTAGCTGCTCCTGGCTGAAGAGAGGACTGGCTGTCTGTGGGCGTCTCAGGGAGAAGGGTTGTCAGAGGGCTGCCCTTCAGTGGGTGGACCTCACCCTCCAGGAAGCTGCACTTGCCATGATGTACATCTCCCAGTCAGTGAGCTTGACAGCAGCACCTGGCCAGATTTTCTTCAGGGTGTAGCTTGCCATACCAGGTGTGCATGTGCTTCACCATCCCAGGAGTAGGTCTAAAGTAATAGCCAGGCTCTCTGCTGTCTTCCCAAGCTGCCTGCTTCTTCTTGGTGTCGTATAGAGTCTGTGTGCCCTTTCTCCACATACTCATTCTCTAGCAATTCCACCTCCTCCTCATGGTCCTCGGAAAGGGTGTAGTGTTTTCTCTCTTCTCTTCTCCTTCGCTTGCTCTTCCTCCCTCTGACAGGGGCTTGAGCAGCAGGGACCTTTCAGGGGCTTGAGCAGCAGGGCTTTGAGGGCCTTGGGGGCTGTCCACCACAGCAGCAGCAGCAAGTAGCAGTATCAGCAGCACCAGAGCAGGAGAAGCACAAGCAGCACCAGCAGCAGGAGAAGCAGCAGCACAGCAGGAGAAGCCCAGCAGCTTCAGAGTCAGTGTCAGGGGGTGGGATGGCAGTTCTTGTCCTTCTTGCCAGGGCTGGCAGGAGTAGGCACAGGCTTTTCTCTTCTTCCCTGACTGACGAGCCATGGTGTTATTCGAGATTGTCTGTGGCAGCAGGTCTTTCCTCTGAATGCTCACTGCTTGCAGCACTGCATCCTTTTATATCCGTGGAGCTGACGCAATTCATACTCCCCGCATGCAGAGTGAACGCTTTGCATTCGCTATGCATCGCTATGCATCCTATAGGCGTCCATGATGCATCCGCGTCATCTGCAAACGCATCCGCTCCTTCCGCTATGCGGGCCGCTCACAATTCCCCCCGGAACCCCTTCGGTATGTGTCACCGCGCTTCCATCCGCTTCCATCTGCTAGGCTTCCTACGAACATCTGCTTAACATCCTCGCTACCGTACTACCCCCATCCGTTCCTTTCCGTCTTTTTCGTTCTGTTATGCAAATTTGGGGCACTTTTTGGAGCGGATAACAACAGATGGAGCCACCCCCAAAATTTTGCTCATCCGCTGTGTCCTTTTTGCATACGTTTTGCATCCATCGGCCAGTGGGACCTCGCCTTAAGTTGCTTTCTCCATTGTCTTTGCATTTTATGTCAGGACCGAACCAAATGTAGTTTTTTTAAATTAGCAATTAAGAAAGGAAAACATTTGTCTACCAATAACATGGGGTTGGGAAGTATGCTGGCCTGTTCTGAAAGAGAGTCTGATAAAGTTCTAAAGAAAGAGGACCTGGTCTTGGTTGACAGAAGGGAAGGCAGATGCTTTGTCAGTGGATAGCCATGAGCGGACAAAACCCAAAGCACCAAATTAACACACTAGCTCATCAGGAAATGTTAATGTGCTTGAGATTTGGGGGGGGGGGGAATTGCTTCAGATGGGCAAANNGGGGGGGGGGGGAATTGCTTCAGATGGGCAAACAAGCTGTGCAAAATGGACAAGCAGAAATGGAATTTGGTTCAAAGGTGGGGCAGTTTATGACAATGATTTCACCTCCTCCCAGCTGCAGCCTGAGGGATAATATTGGAACAAGAACAGAAAATAACCCTGGTTTTAAAGCACAGGAAATAAAAACAGTCTCCCAAACTGAGCATCAGCTTCCTAAAGGTAATCTGTAATATACAGCCATTACTTACACAATACAAAAGGCTATAAAGATATCACACTGTATTGCAATGTTACTAAAATGAAACATAAAAGTGGACCACCATCTTGAAACATCAACAGAGGAAAAATGATCAAGAGAATATTGATCTAGTCGTCTGTAGAGTAGGTTTGTCATTTTACGTGCAAAGCCAGATTCATTTGGTAGCTGGGGTACACTTTTTTAATACTCATTATACTAGGTTTACTAGGTGTTAAAGCCTGGTAAACATTTTTAAAACATTTATCCAACCCCTTTAAAACACCAAAATTATCCTGAATAATATATAATGGCAGTGTCTCCTTCCCTTAATTAATGCATCAGATTTCTCATTTTCACCTGCTTGTCATAAGCAGGGAAGGAAGCCTGAGATAACATCTGGATTCTCTTAACCCATCCCCACCACACACACTTCCTTATCTTCCATTGCAAAGATCCCATGAGCAAGAATCTATTATAAATATACAAATAAGCAAGAATAACACCATTCTGTAAATAATCTCAAACTGACACAGCTAGAAAGTACTGTATCTAACATAGAAAATATGAAAGGAATACATCACAGGTTTCAGAAGGAGCCAAACAAATGCACATTTCATCTAGAAGAGTTATGGTATGGTAGCTCATTATTCAAGAAAGGACAGAAATAAGTTTCACCAACAGTTAGAATTGGAGGCTTACTGCTTTGTGAAACTGCAATCTATTCACAGTTAAATCCTTGTAAGGTACTGTAAGCTCATGTCTCAGTGAATGGGTTTTAAGTTGTTCAACTTTGAATTTTACCCATTGGCTGCATTCCATTATAAATCTAGGCTTCATATTTCTAAATGTTTAACATGTTTAACGTGTTTTGTTAAGTCATATATTGACCCAGTTTGAATAGCACATTAAGCCAGAAAACAAACCACATTAGTTTATGAGTTATGCACAACTAGGCCACTGTTGTATTTGTTTTCCATCTGGAGATTCAACTCAAACTTCTAGATCTTTTTTTTTTAGGGGGGGAGAGTGTTGTGTGAAACATGAGTATATTCTTTTTTTCCCCCAAAACTGCCACATAGATAATCATTTTAGAGCAGACAAAAAGGTACAGTAGTGGTCCAATAATTTTGCCTTTAGACTTAGGTTTTTATTTTTTCAGTCTCAAACTCAGATGTTCATGCTTCTTAATCCAAAAATATTTTCATCCCAGGCGACCATCTCCAAATGTTAATCCTTGAATAAATAAATAAACACTCATTATCCAAGTCCAAATCACTTTATAGTAGCTTCTTTGAACTTACATGTAACCTTCTAATGAACTAATTTCCACTACAAACACAGGATTCCCTTTTATCTCTCAGATTCCCCAGAACCTTACCCACATATTCTCCCAGGACACTTGCCCATTTCTTTGGGGTGGCACTCCTAATTCTCTGCCCTTTTTAACAAATTACTTTTAGTCTGGTTGACAAGCAGAGCAAAACAACAACAACCCTTTACATGCAGGGGATGTAAAGAAGCCTCAGAACTTAGCAGCTTTTAACTCTTTTGGTGCTGTATTTTTTTCAAGGATGTTCAGAAAACCAGTTTTGTTATATAATTCCATTTTCATTGCAGGATTTGGGATATTTTATGAAAATAAAGCAGAAATTTACTTGAACTAATCCAGTGGTTATCCAACATTTCCTCATTTTTCCCCCTCTGCATTCCTACACAATTGAATCCCTGGGAAGTTAACCAAGGAAACCCATCACTGAATTAGAACAGAATGACTAGAGCCTTATTTTGTTACACCAAAAGAACTGTGAGCCAGTAAGTTTCTTTTGGAGCTGTTCAAGCATTTGAAGGATGTCCTTTGCAGGACTGGTTAATGTAACTGATGCAAACTTCTCAAACTGTTAAAACAGCTGTATCCTTTCGGAAGGCTCACACAACAGCTTTGAAAGTCATGTGTGAGTACATGTGTATGTACACACAGCTGCTTGGCTGAAAGTCTCAGCAAACATGTTCTGTTTCAAGTGCAAATCATTTCACCCTTGTCTCTTTGCTATTTTTGCTCCATGCATACAATAGGGAATCCTCCTTCATTGTCAAGAATGTTAATTCATGAAGGAGGCTAGGAAAGGTTTTTCTTATACCCAGTAAATAGCCATTTTGACACAGCCATTCTGAAATGCGTGGTGCAGTGGTTAAGGTACTGGACCAGAAACCAGGAGAAGTAAATTGTAGTCCTCCCTTAAACAAGGAAGTTGACAGGGACCAGTTACTCTTAGACCAACCAAAGTCAAACATTTTTTTTTCTTGTGGGGAAAATAGGAGATAGAAGCAGGGTGTATGTTGCCTTGAGTTGTACACACTAAAGGTGCAATGTAGAGTTGGAAAAACCAATGGAACTAGCAGAGATGGCTAAATTAACTCCTTTATCAAAGAAAAGAACACATCCAGCTTTGTTTTGATGTGGAAACTACTTCTGGATTTTGTGCTTGAGATGTAAAAAAAAAATGAAACTTTGGGTTTTTCTGAGTAGATAAATTTGTTGTTATAGAAATGGTTAGTACATGTGTAAAGATAAAAAGTTCAGGCTGTAATATTATGCTAAAAACTCAGAAGTCAATGCTTTTTCCCCTCTTTTTTCTCCTTTTAAACCCCCCCAAATCTTCTCATTATTTTTATTTGTATTTTATACTTTGATAAGTTTAGTAAAAAAAATTAACTAAGAATAAAAGTGCAATATAAATGCAAAAACAAGGAAGACACTTGGCAATTTGGAAGGGCTGATATGAAAAATACTGAAACCTGCCCTTCTGTATCCAATTCCTGATACCTGCTAATGTGATAGTGAGAGACACATGGAAACCCAGCTCCAAGATATGATTTAGAACCGGGACAGAAGCATCTATTGTGAAGAGATCTCCCTTTTTCCTGTTTTATGACAGATTACCTTTATCCTAATAAAGGAACATCAGGAAGTAAGAAAATGGACACGGATTTCTTTGATGGACTGTTTCACATCAGGATTTTTACTTTTGCTGTTGTGTTGCTAAAAAAAAAAAGCTCACGCTGAATTCATATTCTGCCTGCTGCCTAAATTGGCACTCAAAGCAGCATCTTTGCAAACCTGTTTGCATTGCAAATGCAAAGCTAAAGGTTGCAAATCAGCTGCCTGAAGCTGTGTCCTGATGTACTCCTCAGAGTGAACCTCGTTAATCAAAGTGAGCTTTTTTCAGAATTAAGCAGAATTTATTCTTATGTAACCTTGCACTGGATCCAAGGCAAACTGAGCGTAAGATATGGCGTATGGCATCTGCAAAGCCCTGCCTGTCAGATTTTACCAATACGCCACTCTTTTAACGAAACACCAAAGTAGGAAATAAAGAGGCTGGAAAAAATCAGCTGCAAGGAACCACTTTGCTGGGTTGCCATAGCAATCCACTGGCCAGACTCCAGGAACAGAGCAGCTACTGAGGGTGGAATAATAGTTGTGGGTTATTACAATCCTGATGGGCATGTGCGGGTTTCCAGTATTATAGGAATCTTATACTATAGTCAGTATACTGATCACTTAATATGCAGTTATTTATTTAGTTTGTATGGCTCCCTATTTTATTTGAAACTTGGCCTCTTTGGGGCAAAGATCACACTGAGAGCTTAAACCTCCTGGATAATGAGTAAGTCTTTTCTATTATTCTGTTATATATTCTCCGTTATTGTTTTCTCTTTATTCAATTTTTTTCCTGCATGTTTCCATAAAATATTCCCAAAGTGGCTAACAATAGCCCCCAATTTGTATTCACATTTATATTGGCATATTTTACTTACATTTACCAATCCTTCAGTATCTCTACCTTATAAAAGTATTCCTAAAAAATGCAACTTGAATAACAGAAAATTTATAAAAAACAGTTAAAATTTAAAATATATTAAAAACAAAAGAAACAAAACACAGATGAAATAGCAATAGCTTGTAATATGCTGAATGAAAATAAAAGTGTTCTTAGTCAATCATTGCTCCAGAATTGCTGGCTGGAATGAATTAGGGTACTATGGGAAAAGGGGGCGTTTTTCTAACAGAAGCTTCTATAGATGCTAATCTGTCAAGAGCAGCATAGTTACTGCTGGGGGAAACCCCAGGAGGTGGCATTTTAGTCTTAAGGAAGAGAAGCCTGTGGAAACAGTTCACTCTTGTCATTCCTCTTGATTTGGTCCGTTGGCTAGTAATCAGTGGAACAGCTTCTCTCCAGAAGTCATGGGATGGGTGCTCCATCACTGGAGGTTTTCAAGAAGAGACTGGATAGCCATTTGCTCAGAATGGCATAGAGTATCCAGCTTGACCAGGGGCTTGAACTAGAGGTCCCTTCCAGCCCTGTTATTCTATGGTCTGTTCTAGCATCAGGCTAATATTACCATCCTCTCCCAATGTAACTTACATAAAGAAATAACTGGGAAGACAGACCAGAGTTTGGAATAATGTGCTATGCAGTTCTCCTCCATTAAACTCTCACATACTTCAGACCAGCAGAGCAAGAATTAAAAGCACAAATATGAATTTGTTCTTCCATATTTTTGTCACAGTCTTAAGTTTAGGAATAGGAATATTACAAATTAAGTTGTCTTCAGTTTCCCAGGTTGAATGGTCATCAGCTTGGCTATTAAAAATAGAGTGAATGAGTGTTTGTGAGTTGCAGCTTACCACGGTGGACTTAATGCTTTTACTAAGTATTGAAGGTACACTTAGTAAGATTCTCCACAAATACAAGGCTTTTAACTATATACTCTCTTACCTTCCTTTGTTTACTTTCCTACTTACCTCTTCATGTAAAGCTGATGTTTGGTGTTTGGCAATTATTGTGAAAGGCCCATATTGACTGTGGATGAAAATGGTGCCTCCAACATGTACAATATACTGATAGTGACTGCAACTAAGAGGCACATTAGCAACACAGATGAAAGTCCTAGCAATTAAATGTGGTCACTACCATAGAGAAGTTATTCAGTTAAGTGTGAACTGATAGTCTTTTGCCTTGCTCAGGGTTGCAATGAGTATAAATTGCCTGGGACCATAGGGAATGACAGCTCTTGATTGCACCATATGGTCTCTTACTGGCCCCTACAATATTCCGATTCTTTGTTCATCTGTAAGATATTAACATAATATTCCTTCATACACCATTAAATGGAGTCACATGTGTGGCAGAACATAATTTTATGGCCCGATCCTGCTTTTAGAAGCAATGACGATCAAATGAGCTAATCAAATCAGTACAAATTTGCAAATACCATCTCAGCAGCTGTGATTGTAAATATCCACAGCAAAATGTGAACAATCCTGTCCGCAGGATGACTTGAGTAATGGGTTCCCAATGGTGTTTCAGCCATCAGTTTGCTGCCTGGCAACCCAAGGGGGCCTCTGATTATGATGAGCTTGAAAACAGCAGATGCTGTTATCATGATAGAGCAGCTATAGCAGGCTTCCCAGGAAAATAAACTTCTGCAGACAAATAGGGAAGGTGGAATGCACTGTATTCATGTCCTGTCAATGTTTCTTCAGTAGGTCAGCCTGAATGTGAAGTGTTTGTGGCTCAATAAATATTACTTTCAACATTTACAGAAGAGATGTAGCAGATTATAATATAATATCTTTTTTGGACCATCTAAAATTTCTGGAAAATACAGTATATGTTTGAGTTATGTGTTACACTGGTTTCTCCAAGTGAAAAAGGATCCTATTATAATGTAATATCTTCCAGTGGTATTTGGGTATTAATCTATAATACCTAGAGAATGTCTCGCATAGCTGAACAATTTTGCTCATGGTAGACAATATTTTGATGGACTCTTCATAGATTCTTTAGAAATATTTGTCTTCTCTCAGAGATAAAAAATATTTAACCAGCAAATATAAATAAACTTCTGATCACCCTTCTTTCTACAAAAAGCCATGGGAAAAATATGATGTCATCATTGAAAGCTTTGGTTAACTTCCTACAATAGTGTATGAGAAGTTAACAAATACTAATGAATTACCACCATAAATATGTTTCTCTTTTTCACTAGAAAATCAAGTTAATAAAGTGGAGAAATGCTAAAGTTGCCAGCCACTGCAACTAAAGGCAGGAAAGGAGACTCATCAATTTCCATCAATAACTTGGACATTGGACATTTTTATTTCTTGAACAAGACAATGATATAAGATGTTTAATATGTAAAATTGAGGACCAACTGATGGTGAAATGACATTATATAGGATTAACATTCATTTGAAGAATGCTAAGCTATGTTAGAATCCTCCACAGTCTGAGAACTAGAGAGTTGTCAGAATTGAGGCTCAAGTTGAACTTCAGAATTGAAACTGAAATCTGGATGCAAAAATCTAGAAATACTAATGTAAATGAAAATTTGAGGTCAGATGTTGGAGGAACCATAAGCTTCAGAAGGAGAAGGAGAGGTATCAGGAATCAGATCAAACCTGATATTCACCCTGATATTTTTATTGCCAGCGGTAATCAAGGGGTCATTAGATCAAAAATTCATTCAAAATTAGCTGTATTGGAACTGCTGTCTTATATCTGAAATGGTCAGTGTAGATAGGGGTTTCTATAGAACAAGGCAGAGCATCATCAGATGATTACTATTTCTGCTATGATGATTGTCAAGCAGACTTCAGCTTTGACCTTCACTCTCTGGCTCTCAAACTACTAAAACTTTGCTATAATATTTTGCTAAAATGCATAATCATTTTTTCAAGAAAAACAAATGAATCCCAAAGAATTAAACCTACATGAAGAGCAACCAAAATGATTAGGGGGATTGAGGCTAAAACATATGAAGAACGGTTGCAGGAACTGGGCATGGTTAGTCTAGTGAAGAGAAGGACCAGGGGACACATGATAGCAGTGTTCCAATATTTAAGGGGCTGCCACAGAGAGGAAGAGATCAAGCTATTTTCCAAGGCACCTGAAGGCCAGATAAGAAATAATGGATGGAAACTGATCAAGGAGAGATTTAACCTGGAAATAAGGACAGTGAGAACAATCAACCAATGGGACAGAAGTCACCTTCAGAGGTTGTGGGAGCTTTCAAGAAGAGATTGGACTGCCTTCTGTCAGAAATGGTGTAGGGTCTTCTGCTTGGGCAGGGGGTTGGACTAGATGACTTACAAGGTCCCTTCCAACTCTGTTAATAGGTCGTTCCAAATTGCTGTAATACTAATTTTGCACACATACACAAAAGTTCTACTTCTTCAGGCACTGTTGAGGCCAAGCCAGGAAACTACTATTTATTTATTAATCCATAAATGGAAAAAGCCTGTTGACCAGGAAGGGAGCACATCTGAGGCTAAAGTATGTAGCCTTTATGCCATCAGCAGATTAGTCTATGGACTGTGAAAATACTTTATGAAACAGTCCTCAGAATCAGATTAAAAAGTAACATGATCGATACAGCTGAACTTTCGTTTCCCACAGAATGGGTGTTGGAGGGGGCAGCTAAGTAGGAGCAGAAGAAACACAACATTGCAACCAAGATTTCACATAATGGTGCTCAGTTCAGTGTAATTCATCTTCTAGGCACATGATTTCAATGCCAGAATGCACTGCATATAATAAAAGTAATATTATTTCAAACAATGACATTTCAAGTGACTCTATGCATCAGCGCTTCAGATATAGTGGTCAAAACATATAAGCAGTAAACCCAAGAAAACATTTCATGTGGATGAAGGAAACTAAAAGCCCTGAAGCCCATTGCAAAGCAGAGAAGCAGAGAGGTTCTGACAGCCACTTCTGTTGTGTTTCTACACATTCCATCCCAACATGGCAGTTCAACCAGAAGAGAAGTGCCTGCTGTATTTGGGGATCACCAATGAAAACATTCAGACCAAACTATTATTTTTTTAATTGAATTTGGTTATTTCCTCAGAATCTAGAGAACATGTTGAGATCACCACCAACCATTCGTGCACCTTCCAGTTAATTATAGAAATCTCTCTCTCTCTCTCTCTCTCTCTCTCTCTCTCTCTCTCTCTCNCTCTCTCTCTCTCTCTCTCTCTCTCTCTCTCTCTCTCTCTCTCTCTCTCTCTCTCTCTCTCTCTCTTTCTCTCTCTGTGGTATCTATCAGTATCCTTACTGAAGAGTGCTCTTGGAAAGTGCTTTCTGCCATTTTTTTCTGGATTGCTAAGTAATTAATAATTTTCAAATATATTTTCTTTAAGATGTACTGTACTCTACTACTTTTTTAAAAAAAATCATAGGAAAAACTTATTTTTCGAGGTATTTTGGCTGCAACTCAAATAATTCCCCCTCATCTGGAAACAATAGGAATTACAATCCAATTCATCAGAAAACACAGAGAAGGCTCTTCTTCTCATGTTCTTCACCTTCTCCCATTGATTATGACCTCAGTTTATGATGCAATGTGTACATATGTTTACATGCCAGCACATTTTCTCCAATATCATGCTGGTGCAGGCTTACCATCTCTTCAGAATAAATGTTGAACAGATGGGTATGCCTGCACTGTATGCATGTAGGAGAACACCTCCTGGTATTTCAATGTGTACACAAGAATACTGCATCATAAAACCAGGTCATACCGAAGAGTGGATGTTTATTCTTGAATAATTATTGCAAAATTAATCAGTAATGGACCCCTGAAAGTTGGAGAAACTTGATCCAAACAGCAAAATAGTGATTTTATGATTGCCTGTGAATCCGCACACATGTTTGTCACTGTTCACAATAAAATATACTCCTTTATTACCATCACCTACTCTGCACACAAAAGCTCCCTGTTCATTGTTAAAACATGCAGCTTACTATCTAGCACAATCATATACAGAGCCAGTATTCAACTACTTCTTTAATGGAAGAGTACTTTCTACAAACTTATAAAAAGAGGACAAATTCTGTAGTCTGGAATAAATGTTAAATGATGATGATGCTAATGATGTTATCCATTTGGTCATGTCTAACCTCTTGGCAATTCTGGGCCAGGTGTCTCCACATCTTCCAATCTTGCACTGCTTCTTTGGGTTTTTCTATGCTCTGGCTGGTGTCAGCTTTGATGGTTCTAGTCATCATGCTCTTTGGCAGCCTGGTTTTCTTTTACTGCTAACTCTTTCAAATATAATTGCTGTCTCCAGTGCAAAATACTAAATGACTTGACTATGCTCAAAGACCAGATGTTCTTTACACATGACATATAATGCAAATATCCCTATGTCTAAGGATATTTACCCATGTAGTAAGGCTTACTTACTGTTATCCTTCTTATCTTTCCTATTGCCTTCTATTATTGGTATCTTATGATTATATTACTTTGTTGTTTGTACGTACACTGAGAGCATATGCACCAAAGACAAATTCCTTGTGTGTGCAATCACACTTTACCAATAAAGAATAGCAATAGCACTTAGATTTCTGTACTGCTTCATAGTGCTTTACAGACCTTTCTAAGTGGTTTACAGAGTCAGCCTATGGCCCCCAACAAACTGGGTCCTCATTTTATTTACCTCAGAAGGATGGAAGGCTGAGTCCACCCTGAGCCTGGTGAGATTCAACTGCCAAACTGCTGGCAGCTAGGAGTCAGCAGAAGTAGCCTGCAGTATTGCATTCTAATCACTGCAACACATGTATGTATATGTATATATTGTACATATATATGTACAATATATATGTACATATAATGGATGCGCATAGAGAACATACTAAAACAATGAGCAATGTATTGCATTGATACAGTTCCATAAGATGTGCAATGTATATATAAATATTCAGATTGCCAAACTATATCAAACTGTATTTCAAACATCAATGGAATTAGTGTGGAATTTAGCCGTTTTTTGAGATTTCTGGAGCTGAAACTATTAGTAGGAGAAATACATTCTCCCCGTCTGACCTCTTAGGAGGATTAGATAGCAAAGGCATCATTATATCAATGTGCTTCCCTCTCAGGTATCATAGACAACTGGATAAAATGTACATGACTAGCAGATGCACCCCAGATAGGCAAAAAAAAGATGATCTTAATTGGGAAATTACTATATCCTTTTCAAGACAAAAATACAATTCTGAGTTTTACTAGTAACAGAGGTAGCAACTGTTCTGTCTGGAAATAAGGTGTGCGAGACCGGGTTCCAACAAACAGCTCTTTATTTAAACAGTTAAGTGACTTGTAATGGAACATTTGCCCAAGCCGCGGCAGCCCTTCTTATAGCGGCTTGCTCGCGGCTTGTAGCCAATGACAGTTGTTTAAGTGTTCCCGCCGTCAGGTGGGCCAATCGGAATGGCGCTTAAGTAACCAATCTGAGAACGGCCTTTTCGGCCATCAGTTTAGGTATTTGGAGTCTCCAGTTCTATACACAACACCCTCCCCCCTTGGTTTCATGCGTAATGTAGTCACGCAGGTAGGTGGGGCTTACTGTGGGTCCTACTTGAACCTGCGCAGCTCAGTCTCAACGTAGCTCCTCAGGCGGTTCGGATGGGATCGCTTTCTCTCTGCGTCTTCTCCAGGGAACCTCCTGGAAGGGTGAGTCAGCCTTCGCCGCTCCGCCTGAGTTTCTCGGGCAAGTCGAGTGGTGGCTCCGCTGCTCCCTCCTGCTTCATCAGGCTGGTTGAGCTGGCTGTCCTTTTATCCTTCCAGGAAGGCCCCTCGCCTCACTCTCCTGCTCCCAGACCTTCTTCTCTGGCAGGTCGTCTCATGGTAACGCGCTCTTTTTGTTTTCTTTTGAGTTTCTACTTCGGGTTTGTGTATATGATTGTTGTCGTTGTTTATTGGAGGTTTCATCTCTCCCTTTTTATTATTTTTGTGTTTCCCCCCCTCCTCTGTTGTTTTTTTGCACTCGGTTATTGGAGTTTGCGGCCGGTAGTGTAGTGTTGCGTTCTAAATGTGCGAGAGCGAAGCTAGTCGATGCGCGCGCTTCCATGTTCTGCGTCATCCTAGTTGGCAAGTCAGTATGACCGGAACCCTGTGATTTGGGTAACTGTGGCGGAAGCCACATAATGGGATTCCCTGTAAGGTTTTTAGCGTAGACTAAATACGCCGATTTCAAAAGAGCGATATCTACTGGAGGAGTCAGGGATTTGTTCCCAAGGTATATGTGGGGTACGTCTATTGAGGAGCGAACGCAATTTCCTACCCATGAGGAGTTCAGCTGGGCTTTTGTTAGTGGTTGTGCTAAGGGGTTGATTATGTTGACATGGTTTAATATCTAATGTTAAGTTTATCTTGCACGTCCCCCATGTCCATTTTTTTCTATGGCTCTCCTACTATAATGAACCCATGCGTTCAACTCGGCCAATTTGGCAGGTTAATGAGCGACGCTTGTCAGGGCATGTCAGATGCCCCTTTGCGGCCAAGTATTGCTCGAAAGCTAAAAGCAGTAAACTGGGGCCCATTGTCTGAGAACTATTACATCAGGCAGCCCATGCATGGCAAAAAGTCTGTTTAACTGTTTTTCATGACTGCCCTGTAGTAGTGGATGCCATAAGGTTAACCTCTAAACCAGTTTCAAGTAGTGCGTCACGATTACAAAAAGGTGTTCCTTTATTGGCCCAGCAAAAGTCAATATGCAGTTCCGACCATGGCCTTGGAGTTTCCCATTCCATGACTTGCGTTCCAGTGGGAGGCGTAGGGCCTTTGATTTTGGGCAGTCAATGGCATGTTGCCAATGGCATGTTCAGTGTCTTTGTTCCAGGCCCTGGCCACCAGACGTAACTCCTGGCCAGGGCTTTCATTTTAACTATGGCCTGGGTGTCCCTGTGCAACATGCACAATCACTTCTTCTGCTAACTTTTCTGGGATTACCATCCTGTCCCCACACAGTAATACCAGCCTTTTCAATAGACAGGTTCAGGTCTGCTATGATTAACAAAAAGGTTTTAAAAGTCTCACCTCTTGTTCTCCATCGGCCAGCCCTTACCTACCCAATGCAGGATTCGAGCTGTCAGCGCGTCGGTCTTATTGCGGTAGGCTTTCAGGCGATTGTCTGCTGAGTGGTTAGTAGGCAGATTTGGCCAGGCTGGGGGGGCGATTGGAAGATGGAGATTGGTGAAGCTGGTCGTCTTCTCGTGTAATGGGTAGCGGGAACGGCTTCAAGGTATCTATATGGTGCATGGTCTCCCTGGGTCGGTGGATCAAGCTATGATAGTTGTAGGCGCGAGGACCATCCAGACCACTCTCAAGCCAGTTTAGAGAGACAGAGATGGTTCGAGGTTTGGTTTGTTTCCTGCTAGAATCACTAAGCAAGGGTTTGTAGATCAGTGATGATTGAAAAAGTTCTGCATGAAGCATACTCATGAATCTGTTTGACTGCCGGCTATGATTGCGAGGCTTCTCAGATCATTGACTGTAATTTCTCTCCGATTTTAAGATTAGTAGTTTTGAATAAAAGGCAATCGGTGCCTCTCTGCCGTCTCTCGGTAACTTGGTGCTCAGGATGACACCATTCCAAAGCGATGCATCACAGCGTGACCGTCATAAGCAGGTTTTGCTTACTGTATCAAAACGGTGTTAGAAGTTAATTAAGTCCTTTGATGTTTTTGGAATGCTGCTTGTTCCCGTGGCCGCCATTTCCAGACAGTTTTTTATCTAAACAGTGATGTAAAGGTTCTGCTAAGCGATTGCTTTTTTTGGGCAGGAAGACATTGTAGAAATTAATGAGAAGACTAAGAATGCTTGGTAAGTCATTTTTGTTCTTAGGTCTGGTGTGTCTTTATCGCCTTTATTTTCTTTTCAGTGGGTGTATCCCTTGCTCACCTATCAGGTAGCCCTAAAAAACTTCGACCTGGCGGTGGTCTACGTTTTACATTTCTTCTCTCTTGGAGCTTTATAGCCCCCACTTCTCATGAATCTTCCGCAAAACCTCTTTATAGTGATGTCTAAATTGGGTTTGGCATTTGTTTTGCTGATACTATACATCATCAAAAATAGAGACAACTCCTTTGATTCCATTTAGAAGGCATTCCATGAGGCTTGGAAAACGCCTGGGGCCAACGCTAACGCCAAATTGAAGTCGGTTCGACCTTGAATTCCCCTCATGTTCATGACTATAGTCTGTGCCTCTGCGGTTTCGGCGGTCAACTGGTAGCTAGTTGATATGCTTGTGGGCAAGACTCACAGTTCTCGCAAAAAAATTTCCTCCCCTAAGTGAGTGCAATAAGTGTCTTAGCACTTACCGGTACTGGGTCATGCGGCTTCTTTTGAATGCAACTGGAATTTAGGCGGTTGCCTTATATTTCTCCACGAGTTGCGCCACTGACTATCTGGGTCTTGACAGGAGCACGATGGTGTGTTTCCACCTGCATTGGTCAATTGGCCTTCGACACCCCTTGTATGAATAGGTTTGTTAAGCTGTTTCGTCTATTTTGGCTTTAAGGCAAAGGGAACGTGTCTGAGCTTTGTGCCTGAGGGGAGCTATCTTGGGTCTAGGCTGATGATATTGGGGTCCCCTTGTACTTGCTAGGGTCCCGTGGAATACATCCTGGAACTCTGCAGCAAGCTCTCTTCCCAAGTTGCCCACAACGATGCGTATGTCCCGTCACTCCGAATCCAGGGTGCGCGAACATTCATTCCCAACAGGCTAGGTGATTAACCGGTCGACGATTGTGCAGAGGCAGTATTTCAGCGTGGTTGTTTTAAATTCTAGCACAGGAAATGTCCAAGGCACACTACCGGATTCGGTTTCCCTGGTAGTCCTTTTAGTGTCAATTTTTGTTTGGTCTCAGTTTCTCTTTGCTTGATGTTCTGAGTATCAGACTTCTGATGTGTTCAAGATACGCATTGAAAATATGATCCCGGAGTCTACTTCATCTCAAAGGGCTTTCCTCAATTTTACTTTTATGCCGGACTTTTTTGCATTTGCTGCCTTGCATTTCCAATGGATTATTGTTTTGGTGTTGTTTCTTCTCTGTTGCTCATTCGCCGTTCCTGCTCTCTTGGCTCCATCTGGTTCCGGCTTTGTCTCTTCTTAGTTTCTGGGGGGGGGGTACCACTGCGTTCTTTTTTGGACTATAGTTCTTTTTGTTTCGGCAGACCATTGTTGATGTGCCCTGTTTTTTACAAGCTTCTGCAAATGGCATCTGGACCTGCATTCTGAGCGCGGGTGATTTCCTCCGCGCATCCAGCACACTGGAATTCTCGCCTGCTTTTTCTTTATTCCCACCATTTTTTCTTTCCGACTGAAGCCTACTGTATATCTTCATTGTCGTCTCAGTGTCGCTCAGGAGTCGAGTTTCCATGGTGGGCAGTCACTGTGGCTGTTTCTGGCTTCCTTCTACCCTCCTTTTTCTGGATGGATTCTGGCGGATCTGGAATTGAATTCATCTGGCGCATAGTGGCTGCGATTTTTTGTGCTGCTTCAGTGGCGGTGGTTCTGCGATCGCCTCGGCCACTGTGATATTCGGTCTGTTATGCAACTTGCTGTGGAGTGTGTGTCCTTTCAAATCCAAGGACCAAGCGGTACCCTCATGGTCTTCTCGATGTTCTGGAACTCGGCAGGCTCCCTCCGATGTGTCTTAGGCTGCTATGAAGTCTCTGATGCTCTCGTCTTCCCGTTGGGTCTCATTTGATAAAACTCGTGTGCTTTTTGATCAGGTGGGAGACCACAGGCGCCTAATGGCTCAAACATTCTGTTCAGTTCAGGCCATGCCATCTTCTATATGTCTCATCGTTTAGCTAGCGCCTTTGCCTTTAAAAATGGCTGCGCCACAGATGCTATGAGGACATACAGCCCTTCCTCTGGTTCAGTTATCTCCTGTAGGCTCGTTGCTTTCTAAGAACATCAGAAAGTGATCAATGTACGACTCCCCAATTCTTCTCGGCTGGGTTGAACACGGTGTGGCGGCGCATTGTTACGGGCCATCTCTGTTGCTCGCTTTCTGTTTAGCACGTGCTTCCGGTCTTGCTCTTCTAGACAATCCCACCTTCGTCGTCAGCTGCGTTCCAATGTCGAAATAAGGTGCACGAGACCGGGGTTCAACAAACAGCTCTTTATTTAAACAGTTAAGTGACCTTTGTAATGGAACATTTGCCAAGCCGTGGCAGGGGGCGCCCCTTTTTTTCCTATAGCAGCTTGCTTGTGGGCAATGACAGTAATTTAAATGTTCCCGCCATCAAGTGGGCGGAATCGGGAATGGCAGTTAAGTAACCAATCCGAGAACGGCCTTTTCGGGCCAATCCAGTTTAAGTTTTGGAGGGTCTACCAAGTTCTTTACACAACAGGCAACTATATTACCAATTGATAAAATATTCCAGTCCTGTACTTATATGGATCACAGATTTGTGTCTTAGAATGCTACAAGTTGGACATCTTGCTTGTGCCTCTAGCAGAAACAACTTCTAGAAACAGCTGTGTTGATCAAATTTTCTAATCAGGCAGGTTCTGACCAACGTTCTGAAGAACCAAGTAGTGGAATTTTAAGTAGTTTGGAGAACCAGCAATACCAATCCCTGACTGAGATTTTACAATATCCTTTCTCTGCAAGGCCCAAACCACACCCACAGAACCGGTAGCTAAAAAAATTGAATCTCACCACTGCCTTAGCTGCAGATCTCTCTGCACTTGGAATATGGACTTAGTCTGTCTAGAGAAACACTAGACTCTGGAACATCTAAGATATTGGCTAAAATTAGCTTTTTAAACAAAGAATCAATAGTCTAATGGATGCTTGCAGATAAGTTTTGCAGCATGTCTGTTGCGTAGCCTCTCCTTAATCATTAATCTGACTGAGATCAAAACAGCCAATACAGAGCTGAAGCAAGATATCTTCAGAAAGATGTGATTACAATCTTCATTTTTACCATATGGTAGACTTTGTCAGGAAAGTTTTGTATTTGTTTTTCAAAAAGGTGAAGCTACTGTTGTTATGGGGAGTTATCTCTTGTAGTTTTGGTTCCCCTTTTTTTAATTTCCAGGGGCAGAAAATTGAGTCCATGCTTTACTTAATAAAATCAAAGGCAGTTCGGCATCTTACACCAATGCTCCTTATCATAAGTAACTTCAAAATGCCAGAAAATGAAGCTGATTTTTTTGTGCAGTAGTGCATGGATTATTAGAGCCCAGGGTTTGGCCACTACCACATCAACTTTCTGCTAATGTCATTAAAATGGAAAAAATGATTACTATTCAGACAAATCACTAGACTCAGCAAAGGCTTACCAAAGCCTTTTGAAACGCCTTAGTGTTCTTTCGGAACTTCTTTCGGTGCTAGCTTAATAACAACGCCATAAAAAAATAATCTAAAAAGGATGCACCTCAGAATAGAAACATACAACACATGTAAAGCCAGTGCGATACTTTTGTGATGAGAGCAACGATTATCTTCCAATAAAACACACACACATATACACACCAAAATAATGCTTTTTCTTATGGCCTGAGATATTGTACAACAATTTATATTTTGATAAATGAGAAAAGTCACTTTAAACTTTGTGACAGAAATTTGGGCCTTGTTGTGATATGCAGAAAAAATATTAAAACAAACTTTTATCTTCCTCCTATAAAAAGGACTAAGGCAATAAGAATGTGTTATGAAATAAACTAATTGATTAAAGTAATTGAAGCCTTCGTGCATTGACTGCTGTATAATTAAAACACATTCAGAAGCAGTCTAAAGCAGGGTCCCCAAACTTGGCAACGTTTAAGATTGTGGATCATAGCAGCTCTGGAGAATTCTGGGAGTTGAAGTCCTAGTCTTAAAGTTGCCCAAGCTTGGAAGATCTCTGGTCTTAAAGCATTACTAATAAAATGCTTGGATTATTACAATTGAAACAACTACAAAGGACAGATATAGACAAAGAAAGAATGCATAAATCCAGAAGCAAAACCAATTAAAAGTGTTGAAAGGTGTCTGGACTAAGTTAAGGCCCTATCCCACTGCACTTATGATCAAGAGGATGTAAAACGTAAAAAAGGCCTTGCCATCCATTGAAAACGCCTATGGCATCCATTCTGTACCCACTGCATACGTGTTTCATATGCTCTATCCCTCGAGCATCGTTCACTGAGATTTCATCCAGCAAGAAGTTTTGAGCTGCCACAAACTTTTTGTCAACTGGATGAACTTCCGCCGTGTATGATGTACATCCGTGACATGTATGGCAATCAAACTTTCTATGTTCTGTTACCGATCCGTTAAGGCATCCGCGTATCGCCCCTGGCATCCTCTGGCCATCCCCTTCAACTCACAATCGCTGCAGCTGAAAAATGGAAAGAGGGAGGAAACTAAAGGTGCACGGAACGTCTACACATCATTAGTAGCACGGAATAGAAAGGCATGTAAAGCGGATGGCTTCTCGTATATAAAGGATTAAATGGAACAAAATGTTTTGTATCTGCGATGTAATCTTTCGGATATTAGGATGTCTGCAGTATGTCTAGAGCATGTAAAGGACACCTCGCGGAAACTGATATTTCTATTAAAAAGGGGAGAGAAAGTCATCTGGATCTCAGTCATGAGTCCTCCAGTAGCCGTTGTGTAACAGATCCTCTCACCTTGTCTTGTCTTCCACTTCATCAATTGTTTCTCCACCATGGGATCATAGACACAGTCCGTATGTAGCTGCGATCATTATCACCAGAACCAAAACCTGTTGCAGACTGTTTTCACTTTTATACAGAATGGAGTAAGGGAGACATCAAGAGCGGTGTGCGGCCGAAGGATGGATCGTGAGAAGAATGCGAGTTTGGACTGTACTGACCAGTTGATGTTGAGCTGAGGAATGAAGACCCTCGTGCATTCATCACTTCATGAGGATGCCACCAGCATGTTTGACAACATTGAAGAGCGTCCGAGACCCAGGATGACCAAGCCTAGCACCAACTTCCACTTCCCAACCTGGCCACTGGACTGAGGTGGCAACTGCACTCTTGCACCTACCTGAACCTCTGGAACCAATACAAAAACATGCAGCATGCCTGGTGAGGGTGCCACACAACAGCATCATAGCAAGTGGTCAGCAGAAGAATGGTGGCAGGCCATCATCGAAGAATTACGGTGAGGAGGCTCCTTCCAGTGCCCGCACCAGTGTAACAAGGCTGGAGGAAAAGTTGCAGAAGAAGTGGTAATCAGGGTGGAACTTTCCCACACTGTTGGGCCATAGATGGGAAGCACGTGAGCCTGCACAAGCTCCAAAAAGCCAACTCAGGGTCCCTTATTTCATACTACAAGGGCTTCTTCAGTATCATCCTCTTTGCCATGCTTTGAGCTGACTACAAGTTCATCTCCCATCGATGCTTTCAGGCAACGGGTCGAGCTTCAGATGGCCAAGGTATACAATGCCAGTGACCTCAAGGATGGCTGGAACGCAAGCCCTCATCATGGGTTTTCCAGATCCAGAACTCCCCCTACCGAATGACACACAAGATGTGCTCTACTTCATTTCATTAGTGATGGATGCTTCCTCCCTCAGAACCTATCTCAGAAACCGTACAGTCTCAAGATACCTCACTCCGTGAAGAGGATCTTCAACGTACAGGCTGTGCAGGGCAAGGCGGGTGGTGAGAAACGTCTTTGGCATCCTGGCCAACAGGTTCCACGGTACTTCTCTACCACCACTGCAGCATCCCATGAGACCATGAGGAACATCCATGGAAGTTTGGCTGCAATCCTGCCCACAATCTTCATGGGCACCCGCTGCTACTCCAGTGTTGCAGAACAGACTTGTGGACCCATCAAACAAGGAATGGGGACCATGGAGCCATGGGGCAATGCGAGGCAAGGACACAACCTGGATAGACACTGTGGATGTACAAGGCCCCAACAGAGGCTTCACGTGAAGGGAAGAAGCAGGCGCAACCTCCTGAAACACTGGTGCAACTCCCTAGCTGGACAGTGGCAGTGGCAAGACAGGATGATAGATGATATAATGCGATGCTTCTTGAGCCTATCGCATAACACTGATGAGATTGGGACCATGTATGTTGAGTGGTCCTACAATGAATAGACATATAAAAAAAGAGCTTCTGTTTATTTAAAATGTGTTGATCAATGAATAAATTGTATTGATAATAAAGGTCATATGTGTGCGCAGCCGGGATGGGGGACATACAGTCCCACTATGCTTGCACTGCGAGGATTTATCTTATCCCACAACTATTACTTATCTATCCACAAGCATGCAAAGGCCTTAACCATTTCGTTAAAGTTTTCACCAACAACTTTACTATAGGTAAAGAAGTATCTAAGCAAAGATAGACCTTTATTACTGTCTTAGGTAAACTTTATGACTTTATATAAATAGCAAAATGGGGGGGGGATACCAAGTCAACTGAATTAAGTGTGTAAGCTAAAGATAACTCTTATTAACTGTCTTAGGTAAACTTTATGACTTTATTAAAAAAGCAAAAATGAACGCAAGTCAAGTGTCTGAAGCAAAGACAAAGTAAACAAGTAACAACTCAGTTCTGCACTATTCTCAGTCAACTCTGAGTCACTTTCCCCTGCGTCTCAGCTGTTAAGGCGGCAAGGACTGTGGAGTGTGGCTGTGGCTTGAGTGCTGCGTCTTGGGGTGCCATTGGGTGTGTTTTTTCTTGGCCGCTGAGGTACAACAGGGATTGGTGTG
The DNA here is from genome assembly GCA_004320025.1 of Laticauda laticaudata. Classification (NCBI taxonomy): domain Eukaryota; kingdom Metazoa; phylum Chordata; class Lepidosauria; order Squamata; family Elapidae; genus Laticauda; species Laticauda laticaudata. The sequence continues at coordinate 24,443 of BHFT01025705.1, forward strand.
TTCAGGAAGCTCTCAGAGAGCTGACTCAAGTCCCGTGAGGTTGCAGACCCTTCATCAAGTTACCTGGGATGTCAGGCACCAAGACTGATGACCAGATTGTTCCCTCTGACGGGCTTGCTGTGGGGTGAGGAAGGGAGGAGTGTATGTGGGGTGTCTGGTTCTGGCAGGCTGGGTGAGCACTGGCGTCTGTGGCATGGATGAACCTGGGCGTGGACTGGGAAGTTCTGGCTTCTGCTGTGGGAAGTCCTGTAGTCATAGCTCTGCGTAGATGAGAGGCTGTTTGAAAGCCATGGAAGGCGCTGTGACAATCGCCTGGGGTGGAGGAGCGCAGACCTGGACTGGGTAGGAGCTAGCTTCAGCTGGGCCTTGAGGGTTGTGCGGAAGTGTTGTTATCTTCATCCCTTCATCACTCTGGTACTGGCCTCAGGCAGGTCCTGAGGGTGTGGCTCATGTATGGTGATGAAGGTATGGCGGCCCGAGATCCTCTGTCCAAGTGACCAGTCTGAGAGAGGAGTTCTTGTGGCTGGCTCTTCACTGTGTCCCTGCATCTCAACCAGGCACTCTGGTATAGCCCTCCAGTCTGCCTCTCTGCCTGCATCCTGTGGAGCTGGGGTGGGAGTGGAGGAGTGGGTTGGTCTCTGGTGGCTGCTGCTTCTTCCTTCCATTCTGTGACAGGGGATCCTCCCAAGTCTCTGCATGTGGGAGTGCAGCTGTCGGGGGGTCTCTGCCAATGGTAGGCCCTCTGAAGACACCTACCTGGACAGGCTCGCTGGCTCCTGACTTGGAAAGAGCACTGCGCTGTCTGTGTGGCTGTCTGAGGAGGAAGGAGGTGTCAGAAAGGGGCTGCTCCTTGGTGTCAGATCTCACCCCCAGGAAGCTGCACTTGGCCATGACATACGAGTCTCGCCGCGTCAGTGCAGACTTGACAGCAGCCTGGCCCGGATTTTTTGAGGGTTTAGCTTGCCATACCAGAATGTGGCATGTGCAGTATGTACCCCAGCGCTCTCTGCCTTGTCTCTCCAAGCGCCTGCTTCTTCTTGAGTTTCACGATACAGTCTGTGGCCCTTTCTCCAGAGGTACTTGTTCTCCCTCAGCCATTCCAGCAGCCTCATCTTCATGGTCTCGCTGGAAATGGTATACCTGTTTCCTCTCTCCTTCTCCTTCCCCTTGCCTCTTCCTCTCCCTCTGTGAGGCTCAGTCAGCAGGCCTTCGGGCCCTTAGCAGCAGGGCCTTTCAGGGGGCTTGAGCAGCAGGGCCTTCAGGGCTTGACAGCACGGACTTCAGGGGCTGAGCAGCACGGACTTACAGCAGCAGGGCTTTGAGGGGCTTGAAGCGCCTTGGGGCTGGTCCACCTTAAAGGCAGCAGAGCAGCAGCAGCACTTCAGAGTCAGTATGCCAGGGGTGGGATGCTTGCTTCTGTCCTTCTTGCCAGGGATGGCAGGAGTAGGACACTCGGCTTTCTCTTTTCCCTGACTGATGAACCATGGTATTCCTGCTAGATGTATTGTGGCAGCACGTCTTTTCCCTGAATGCTGACTGCATGCGTGCTGCATCCTTTTATCACCTGCGGGAGCTATGCAATTCATACTCCCCGCATGCCCATGCGGTGAACGCTTTGCATCCGAAATATATCTGTGCGGCACCGCTTTGCTTCTATAGGTTGTCCGTGATGCATCCACCTTTCCGCTATGCATCCACCCCTTCCGTATGCGTCTGCTTCACAATTCTCCCCCGGAACCCCTTGTGGATGTGTCCTCCGCTTCCATCCCCTGTCATCCGCTAGGCTTCCTATGAAAATCTGCTATCATTCCCCCGCTACGTACTACCCACGTCCATTCTGTTCCGTTCTTTTCCGTTCTGCTTTATTGGCAAATTTTCACCACTTTTGGAGTGGGATGACAACAGAGCCACCCCCGAAATTTTGCTCGTCTGCTGTGTCCTTTATGCATACGTTTTGCATCCGTCGGCCAGTGGGACAGGGCCTTTATTGAGAAAGAAGAGGAATGTGCAGAAATGTGTTTTTACCAAAAGTTAAAACTACCAGTGATTGAGAATAGTATGTTCCTTGCAATATGTTAAAATCCTTCATTTCAAGGTCAAAGTTAAGTTCAAGTTGATCTTAATAAACATGATGTCAGGCTCCAAAACCCAAGAAAGGCACTTCAAAGCAGTTTCCTTTATATTGTTCCTCACCTACAAACTGATGCAAATTATTTGCATCATTAAAGATATACTCTGAAAACTCCTAGGGAGGAGCTGCCTTGATCTTCTTTCTCACAATCTAACCTTTATTGTCTCTAAAGCAGCCCCTCTCTCTTAAGAAACTGGATGACATTCTACTATACATGACCAATTATACCTTAGGCTTACATCATTGTATCTCCATAAATAAACAACACAACTTTTATCCCAGCTATTTTAGTAGTATTCTGTACATGCCACATCAGAGAATTTGCAAGTACAGCTAAAGAGAAGAGGAAACCAAGAAAAGTCTTTCAATTTCCCTCCTGCTCTTTTGATAGATGCTATTCTTGAGCCAAAAAGCTCTTCAATTTACATTTCCTTTCCAGAAGAACTCAAGTTCATAGAAAAGAAGGAAGAGGCCACGATTCTCTCTGATGGGCAATTGGAGCCAAGGAGTTTCTCTCTCTTTATTGTCTCGAAGTTTTTCTTTCTAAGACTGCTTAAACCATTGGAAGTTAGGGGCCTAAAGCTTAAAGTGGCACAGGCACAATTGTTTAGATGTGCCCTGATTCCTAATTTGGGCACCAGAGGTGTCACGATGACCTCACCCCAAAAGAGATTAGTCAAGTGTCAGGAAAATACTAAAGATTGGGAACATGCTGAACAGTCACTTTGCTAAGAATGTGAGGCATGATGCCAAACTAAGCATTTTTGCTTAGGGATTCAATCAGTCTGTGTCAGCTCATTTAAGTGGAAGAATCCTCTTGACTTGAGGACAAGGCCAAGAAGACAACATAAAGATGTAAAAGACAATAAAGATGATTAGAGGACTGCCACCCAAGAACTATAAAGAGAAATTGAAGGAGCTGTAATATGTTTAACCTTGAAAAAAATGACTTGAGGGGAGGTAGAATCTTTCAGATATTCAAATATCTGAAAAAATGTCACACAGAAATGTGAAAGAATTTAAGCCATTTAATTTTTAATAAATGTTTTAGGATATGACAGCAAATATTTAGTGAGAGTTAGAAGCAAGTGGATATATAAGAATAGTTTCTGTAGAATAGAATGGAATAGAATAGAGTAGAGTAGAGTAGAGTAGAGTAGGGTAGGGTAGGGTAGGGTAGGGTAGGGTAGGGTAGGATAGGATAGGATAGGATAGGAGCTGGAAGGAAGCTTGGAGGTCTTCTAGTCTAGCCCCCTGCTCAAGCAGGTGAACCTATACTATTTCATATAAGTGATTGTCTAGTCTCTTCTTAAAAACTTCAGTGAAAGAGCACTCACAATTTCTAAAGACAAGCTGTTCTACTGGTTAATTGTCTCACTGTTAGGAAGTTTCTCCTTAATTCCAGGTTGCTTCTCTCTTTGGTTCATTTCCAACCATTTCCAATCATTGTTCTGCCCTCTGGTGCTTTGGAGAATAATTTGACAACCTCTTCTTTGTGGCAGCCCCTCAAATACTGGAACACTTCGATCATGACACCCCTAATTCTTTTTTTTAGATTAGCCAAACCCAAATCCTGCAGCCATTCCTTCATATGTTTTAGTCTCCAGGCCTTTGATCATCTTAGTTGCTCTTCTCTGAACTTCTTCCAAAGTCTCACTATCTTTTTTGTAGTATGGTGACCAAAACTGGTTGCAGTATTCCAGGTGTGGTCTTACTACAGTTTTGTAAAGTGGTACTAGTACTTCACATGATCTTAATTCTTTGCCTCTGTTTATACAACCCAGGATTAGCTTTTTTTTGGCGGCTGCTGCCCACTGCTTGCTCATAGTCAAGTGATCATCTACCAGGACTTCAAGGTCCCTCTCACAGTAACTGTTTTTGGTTAGGATCCTAGGGGAAAAGTTGGTAAGAATAGCCAGAGCTAGTGGAAGCTGTAGTTTAATATTTAGCTAGTGTGTTTAGTGAGGCCAGATTAGCAACCAATGTGATTGGTTACAAATTAATTATAAAAAAAGCAGTTTTAAAATAGACCTATTTAAATAAAAAATAGATCTATCTATGTAAAATAGAGCTATAAAACAGACCTATTTTGAAACTGACTTTTTATAATTAATTTGTAACCAATCACATTTATAATCTTGTACTTACTTGTTGCTTGATTATAAATACCTGCTATTTCTTTTGTATTGGATACATGCCTGTGGAATGTCACTGAACATGTTTAGATGTGCTAGACCTGGCTTTGCAAATCCATCATAAAGTTTTTAGAAACTGAAGTTCTCTAGTGTCCTCCATGAGACAAAATGAACTTCAGGTTGAAAAGGAAAAGGAAATTTGTAATTGATGGAAATTCACAATTTCCCTCTTACAGATTTTTTTCCCAAGAGAAGAAAGTCAAAATCTGTTCTCTCTTGTTCCAAAATGCAGGACATAAGATAATGGATTTCAGATACAGGGAGACAGATTCTGACTGTAATAGTAAGTGCATTTCAGAGGGGAACAAATTATCTGGAGACATGGTAACTTCTCCTTCATTTGCTATGTTCAAGCAGACAGTAATCTGGGATGCATTAATTTGGATTTATCCAGCTCTGTGATTCTTTCAATCTTTGCCTAGATCCCAAAAACTGAAGAGAAAGCCATCACTGATGCTTTGTATAATGAAACAGGTAACACACATATTTTTTTCTGCCAGACACCCAGGAAAGTTACCTAATAAATAACCATGCTTGCTTTATCTGCAATATGTGACCATGGATTCAGTCTTAAATAAATCCACAGAAGAGCCATGAAGCAGAATTTGTCCTTCAAAGACCAAATGGTATATCACCAGTGACGTTATAAAATCACTGGAGTGGGCAGGAGTGAAACCAAACATTTGGGAACTGGGAAGTTAAGAGGTTTTAAGGTATCCATTTTGTCCCTTAAAAATCATTTATCTAGGCCATTTCAATCATAGGACACTTTGGTGGGAAGGAATTTGCATTTGAAGTGGTCTGCGGGAGGCAGTTTATAGCAATAGCAAAAGCACTTAGACATATATACCAATTTATAGCCCTCTCTAAGCAGTTTACAGAGTCAGCATATTGCCCCAACAATCTGGGTCCTCTTTTACCCATCTCAGAAGGATGGAAGGCTGAGTCAACCTTGAACCTGGTGGGATTCGATCTGTCAAATTGCAAGCAGCTGACTTATCAGCAGAAGTAGTTTGCAGTATTGCACTCTAACCATTGCACCATTGAGGTTCTCTTGTGGCATAAAGCAACATATTTATATTTTGAACCCTAGAAAAGCAAAAAGAGGATAGAAACAGTTGGATCCCATAGTTCAGGACAATCTGCCTGAGAACTACATAAAGCATATGACTGTCTACCTCTGATAGGGCAATTCTGTTGGGGACAAGGTATTGTCTGGTCTTTTGTGAGTGTGTTGGGGAAGAAGGGGGAAATAATTTCAATTGCTGCTTTCTAGAAACGGCTGCTTGACTTTGACCCTTGAGCATGGCAGCATATAAACATATTTTTGTTTCCATACCAGCTGGCCTACCTATTGCATGGAATCTGGATTAGATTGGTTGTAATCGGAGAATCTTCTGGGTGACCCCTCATTTCTGGATTCCTTTTTTGTGTGTAAAATCTACCTGGGACCAAGATGGTTATCCCTTCAGTTTCAGGCAGAAATATTAATTCCCACAGTTTCTTTTTCTTTTCTGAAGCTATAGTTAAGTTGTGCTTTTAGAATCTGCTATTATTTATCATAATATAGTTTATGTTTTATCTTATATTTGCAAATCCACTCCAGGGGAAATTTGGCTCAGTCAATAGAGAGAAAGGATAGAAACACCATAGATGCTTTAGGGAAGGACTATCAGCCAGTCTAACAGCACCTGGACAATCAGAACTCCTGGTCTGCCTTTGCATAACTGCAAGACATCTATTAACCATATCTGTACATTCATGCAAATGCAATGCTAATTATTATTAAAAGGAGAGTTTTCCGATTCATGCTCACAAAAAAGAGTCAACCACTGATGAAAATGTTTTTATCAATTCTTGGAATTATATGACAGGCAGCAGAATGCTTACTTTCCTTTATAAAAGAAAATTTTGAATCATAACAGAATCTAGCAAATGGAAAGATTAAAAAATAACATATTTTTGGGGTTGATATCAAATATTCCATTTATTTAATTTCTGAGGCAATCCACTTGTTGTGCTCAGGATGACTTCCAGAAGATTAAAGCATTTCAAACAATAAAAGTAAAGACAGGTGCATAGAGTAAAAAAAATTAAAAGGGCAAAGAAGGAATTCAACAGTTTTAATTCCAACAATCATGCGTTGGAGTCTATGGGCCATCCACCACCCTTGCCCAAAGCCCTGTGAAAAAGCCAATAGGTCTGAGATTCATATGAGCTGGCAGTGGAGAGGGATACTATGCTATGGCTTTTCCTAAATCCTATCTAGGGGTGTGGTGAGAAGCTTCAGTTAGTAACCCTGACCAGAAGGACATGTCCTGGGTAAAATTAAAAAAAGAAAACTATGGTAATAAAATACATATATGGTAAATACAGTGAATTCAGATAAATATATTGCCTTTACAGGATATTCCAATATGTTCAATATAACAGATTCTTAGATCAACAGCCTTAACTAACAACTTAAGGCCCTGTCCCACTGGCCGATGGACGCAAAACGTATGCATAAAGGACACAGCAAATGAGCAAAATTTCGGGGGTGGCTCCATCCGTTGTTGCCGCATCCACTCCAAAAAACTGGTGAAAATTTGCATAAACAGAATGGAAAAGAAGGAAAAGAAACGGACGTGGGTAGGGATGTAGCAGGGAGAATTAAACGGCTGTTGTGTAGGAAGCCTAGCGGATGACAGCAGAGGGAAGCGGATGACACATCCACAAGGGGTTCCAGGGGAGAATTAGTCGAAGCGGATGCATAGCGGAAGGGGGGGATGGATAGCGGATGAACGGATGCATCATGGACGCTTATATGGAAGCAAAGCGGATGCCGTGCGGATGTATATCGGATGCAAAGCGTTCACTGCGCATGCAGGGAGTATGAATTGTGTGTCAGCTCCACGGATAAAAAAAGATGCGGCTCGCACGCAGTCAGCATTCAGAGGAAAGACGCTGCTGCCACATACATCTTCAAAAGAACACCATGGTTCGTCAGTCAGGGAAGAAGAAAAAGCCGGTGCCTACTCGTGCCAGCCCTGGCAAGAAGGACAGAACCACCATCCCAACCCTTTGGCACTGACTCTGAATGCTGCTGGTGCTTCTCTGCTGCTGGTGCTGCTGCTGGGGTGCTGGCTCCTGGTGCTTCTCCTGCTCTGGTGCTGCTCTGGGGCTATCTGCTACTGTGCTGCGGCTACTGCGCTTGCTACTGCTACTGCTAGCTGCTGTGGTGGACAGCCCCAAGGCCTCAAACCCTGCTGCTCAAGGCCTCACCAGAGGGAGGAAGAGGCAAGGTAAGGAGAAGGGAGAGAGGAAACAGTTACACCGTTCTGTAAGACCATGAGGAGGAGGTGCTGGAATGGCTGAGGGAGAACGAGTACCTCTGGAGAAAGGCCACAGACTGTATCAGGACACCAAGAAGAAAAGCAGGCAGCTTGGAGAGAACAAGGCAGAGAGCCTGGGGTACACTGCCACATGCACACCTGGTATGGCAAGCTACACCTCTAAAAAATTCTGGCCAGGCCGCTGTCAAGCTCACTGATTGGGAGATGTACGTTATGGCCCAAGTGCAGCTTCTCTGGAGGGTGAGATCCGCCACCGAGGGAGCAGCCCCCTCTGACACCCCTCTCCCTCAGACAGCCCACAGATAGCACTCCTCTTCCAGCCAGGAGCCAGCTGCCCTGTCCAGGCAGGTGTCTTCAGAAGGACCCACGGCAGAGACCCCCCGACAGCTGCACTCCCATGCCAGAGGAAATTGGAGGATGACGCCCTGCTGTCACAAATGGAGGAAGAAGCGGCAGCCACAGAGACCAATGCACCCCCACCCCCACTCCCAGCTCCAGAGGATGCAGGCAGAAGAGGCAGACTGGAGGGCCAGAGCCACAGTGTCCTGTTGGAGATCAGGGACACAATGAGGACCAGCAACAGAACTTCTTGCTCTCAGCTGGTCCATTTTGGACAGAGGATCCTCCAGCAACCACACTTTCATCACCTACGTGAGCCACACACCTTAAGGGATATTCCCAGGCCCAGTACCAGGTGATGAAAAGAAAAGATCACAGCATTTCTGCACAACCCTCAAGGACCAGCTGAACCTGCTCCAACCCAGTCCAGGTCTGCTCCTCCACCCAAGGTGATGTCACAGCCCTTCCACGGCTTTCAACAGCCTCTCATCTACCAAGGCTATGACTACCAGGACTTCCCACAGCAGAAGCAGACCTTCCCAGTCCACGCCCAGGTTCATCGCATGCCACAGACGCCAGTGCTCACCCAGCTGGCAGACCAGACAGCCCCACTACACTCCTCCTTCCTCCACCCAACAGCCAAGCCCGTCAAGGGACAATCTGTCATCAGTCTTGTGGCCTGACATCCGAACTTGATTGAAGGGCCTCTCAACCTCACGGGACTGAATCAGCTCTCTGAGAGCTTCCTGAACACACCATCCCCTGTTGTACTCTCAGGGCCAAGCACCACAATGGCACCTCAGACCAGCACTCCAGCCACAGCCACCTCCACAGTCCTTCCCGCTTAACAGCTGAGACCAGGGACATGACTCAGAGTGACTGAGAATAGTGCCAGAGATGAGTTGTACTTGTTTACTTTGTCTTTGCTTCAGACACTTGACTTGGTTCATTTGCTTTTTTAATAAAAGTCATACAGTTTACTTAAGACAGTTATTAATAAAGGTTATCTTTGCTTAACACACTTGGTTCATTTTTTTTACTTAATAAAGTGTTTGGTGAAAACTTTGAAAAAATGGTAAAAGGCCTTTGCATGCTTGTGGGATAGGTAAGGATAGTTGTGGGATAGATAAGGATAGTTGTGGGGACAGATAAGCCTCCCGTGCAAGCATAGTGGGACTGTTATGGTTCCACCAGCCCAGCTGCCACACATATGGACCTTTTGTATCAATAAACAATTATATCATGTGATCACACATTTCAAAATCAGCAAAGCTCTTTATTAATGCCCTGTTCATTGTAGGCCACTCAACAAACATGGCCCAATCTCATCAGTGTTATGAGACAGCTTCAAAGGAAGCATCCATTAACCATCCTGTCATCCTGTCTTGCCACTCCACTGCTCCAGCTGGGGGAGTTGCACCAGTGTCTCAGTAGGTTGTGCTGCTTCTTCCTTCACAATTAAGCTCTGTTGGGGCCTTGTACATCCACAGTGGTTCTTTCAGGTTTCGGTCCTTGCCCTCTATTCCCCAGGCCTCCATGTACCCATTCCCTTGTTGACGTTTTCCACAAGTCTGTTTCTGCAACACTGGGTTAGCGGTTGTGCATGAGATTGTGCATGATGCAGGCAAGCTTCCACGATGCTCCTCACAGTAATGTGGCTCATGCTGCATGGTGGTGAGAAGTACTGGAACCGTTGGCCAGGAATGACAAAGGTGCTCTCCACCACCCGCCTTGCCTGGACAGCCTGTAGTTGAAGCCTCTCTCTCACGGGTGAGGTATCTTGAAACTGTACGGCTTCATGAGGTAGGTTCTGAGGGAGAAGGCGTCATTCACCCCACGATGAAGTAGGGCACATATTGTGGGTCTGGATTCTGGAAAACCCATGATGAGGTTGCGTTCCAGCCCATCCTTGAGGTCACTGGCATTGGTATACCTGGCCATCTGAAGCTGATCCGTTTCCTGAAGCATCGATGGAGATGAACTTGTAGTCAGCATCAACCATGGCAAAAGGATGATATTGAAGAAGCCCCTAGTAGTTGTGATAGAGGACCCCAGAGTTGGCTGGAGCTTTTTGCAGGCCACATGCTTTCCATCTATGGCTCCAACAGTGTGGGGAAAGTTCCACCTCTGATACCATTCTTCTGCAACTTTCCTCCAGCCTTGTCCAGTGGTGGGGCACTTGAGGAGCTCCTCCACGTATTCTTCGATGATGGCCTGCACTACTTCACTGACCACTTTGCTGATGGTGTTGTGTTGTCACCCTCCACACATACTGCATGTTTTCTGTATGTGGTTCCAGGGCCAGGTGGCACAGAGTCAGTTGCCATCTTCAGTCCGGGTCCAGGCTGGGACGGAAGTTGGTGGCTAGGCTTGGTCAACCTGGGTCTCAGACCCTCTACAAATTCATCAAACATGGCTGGTGGCATCCTCATGAAGTGCTGGAATGCACCGAGGGTCTTCATTCCTCAGCTCCACCATCAGCTTGTCATACAGTCCAAACTCCACTCTTTCTCCTGATCCATCATCAGACCCACACAGCTCTTGAACCTCTCCTTCTTCTCCTTGCATAGAAAAGGTGAAACAATCTGAACAGGGCTTGGTTCTGGTGTTGAAATGATCGCAGCTACCAAAGGACTGTGTTATGAATCCATGGTGGAGATCAATGGATGATGTGGAAGAGCAAGACAAAGGGTGAAGAGGTCTGTACACCACGGTTGCTGGACTCATACTGAGATCCAGGTTATTTCCTCCCCCCTTTTTAATAGGAAATATTGGTTTTCCCGTCTAGGTGACCTTCTACATACTCTAGACATACTGCAGACATCCTAAATATCCGAGATACATCCCAGATACAAACGTTTTGTCTGTTTTAATCCTTTATATACGAAATGCATACGCTTACATCCTTTCTATTTCCGTGCTAACTAACGCTGGTGTGAACGTTCCGTGTACCTTTTCGTTTCCTCCTCCTTTCCATTTTTCAGCTGCAGCAGATGTGAGTTGCGAGGATGTCCAGAGGATGCCAAGAGGATACAGAGGACGTTTTACGGATGAATAACGGACGTAGAATGTTTTGTTGCCTGTATGTGTCATGGATGTACATCGTACGTGGCGGAAAGTTCATCCGTCACAAGTTTTGTGCAGCTCAAAACTTCTTGGGTGGATGAAATCTCAGTGGACGGATGCTGGAGGGATAGAGCGTATGAAACACGTATGCAGTGAGTACACAATGGATGCATCGCGTTTTCCAACGGATGGCAAGCTTTTTTTAACGTTTTACATCCTCTTTGCATCCGTTGGTGCAGTAGGACATGGGCTTTAGCAGTTATTCTCATGGTGTATAGATTAGAATTTATGAGGAAATAGGACAATACACAATTCAGATCCCAGTGGGCTGTTCTTTCAAGTATGAATGTTAAGTATGTAAAACAAAGAGGGGTATATAGCTGGCAATTCAAACAAAACATGGGCAATATCTTCAATGGCTTGGCCACAGCCAATACACATCCTCTCATTATATGACAGGTGGTGGATGCATCCATATTTGGCCATGGAATCAACAGGTCACAGAATTCCTGGTGACTGGGGGCCAATGTTATCCTTTGTTATCAGGTCTGGTTTAAATCCTTTTCCAGACCAAGATCACAAAAAAAAGGTCCCTGCTCCTCCCCAGAACAATCCATAAAATGTCTGTGGCTGGCAATTATGTTTTATCTGCAGCTTATCTTGTGCCAGACAAGATAACACTAACCAGACTACATGGTTCAGGAGGAGCCTGAGTTACATGTAGCTTGGTTCTTCTGCAGCTTCCGAACATTTGTCAGGTGCCTCACTCTGCCCAATCATATGACCAGTCCTGCAATTTATCTATAGAGAAGACCATTAGCAGTATTGCATGGATTTAATTCTTTTAATATTTTGCATAGTTTAAATGGTTATTTTAATTGTAAGCTGCCCAGAATCATGAATGTGAGATGGGTGATTATTTAAATTGAAAAAATATATAGCTCATTTCCAAATTTTTGTTCATAAGGGTTGCTCTGAAGGGTGATATAGTGGAGTGCAATTTNGCTTCAAATCCAATTATAACATCGGTCACCTTCCCTATATTAATTTTCCTAGCAACTCATCTGATCTTTTCCATTTGTTTTTCATCACCAATCAGCCACCCCTTAACATATGATTTGGGTGATCCCAGATTTAAATCAGCCTCTGCAATTGCATGGAGTTTGAGCTACAGCATCTGTGCTAGAAAAGAGCTTGCCCAATTGCTTTCATTTATGTAACAAAAATAACTCTCAAAACAAAAAAAAAACAGATTTCCCATAACAATAAGGAAATTTCAATCCAAAAAGAGATCACTCTGGCGGAAAAACAAATCTGGTCACATTGCCAATTTCAAAAGGCCGACATACAAAAAATTTTATGCTACCAGATAAGACTGAATGCATCAACTATCACAATAAACAACAGGAAAAACTTCGTATGCACTAATTCCACCCACACTTTTTACAATTTTTGTAAAGCAACAAACTAAAAGACTTAAGGTCCATCCACCCCTGATAGGACCGAATGGTAAAGACTGCAAATGAGGACACCCGCCCATGAAAGCCAACATCTTTTAAACACATTCTTCGAACTAAGTCATTTGTAACAGCAATGGAGTCATGTCCTCCAGTATTTTCCTAGCCTGAAACTACAGACAACTAACAATGATCTAATTACATACGATTTTACAGAAAGGACAATGTTGAAAAAGCACTACGCCAATCTAAAACCATCTCGATCTGTTGGACCGGATGGAAATATGTTGCCTACTTCGTAAAAAGCTATCCACTGCCATACTGAATCTCTAGAAAGCATAATCTTTAAAAATCTTTCAGGACCAGCTCCTGCAAGCTATGGCACAAAGCCATTGGTCATCCCATCTTTCAAAAGGAAGCTCAGCCAATAATTAAATACAGACCAATTCCTCATTGCTGCGTCACCTGTAAATTCATGGAATTGATATTGTAACCAATCCACTTACGTCCATTAGGAGACAAACAACCTACTCTCCAAAAACAATTTGTTCAGAAAAAAAACTACCTTAATCTGCAACTCTTACACTGACAGGGGGAGACAAAGACTACACAACTCGATCAGGGCAAAACAAATGAACAACATCTACAAAACTGTAAAGCTTGATTCATGGTAACACAACAATTACTATCAAATGGTCGAAACTGAGCGTCCATAAATCTCGGTACTGTCACATATGGTGCCCCAAACATGTTCAGGACCAATCTCTTCATACTCTACATAAATACCTCTGTGTTCAAAATTAAGAGCAACTGCGTCTTTCACTGATGATTAAAACTTTCAATCCACAAGACAATCCGCCCGTACAAAAAATCTGACTTTGTATCCGAAGGTCAAACAAATGGCAACTTCAAATCTCAACAATAAATCTCGTCTTACATATTGGCAAAAAGAGGCAGGAAGAATAAAAACAAGCTAATATCAAGACTTGCTGTATGATCAAGCCTGTTAAAGACTTAAATATCATCTTAATGATCTAGAGTCAGAGCTAATGCCAAAAAGGCATTATCTACATAGCTTTTCTCTGGTAATCTCACACTACTAAACTGAGGCATAGAAAACATTTGCTGACAAAGTAAATAACAGCTCATCATCTGGAACCCCACATTACGTCTGATATTAGCACAGTTGAGAAAGTCCAGAAATATTTCACAAAAGAGATTCCACTCATCTTCTCATTGTAGAAACCTGATACACAGACTTGAAATCTAGACCAGAAAACTTTGAATACGTGTCTTCGATCTGATCTAAGTTGGTATCTAATCATTACATGCAAGGACTTACGTCATGAGGATTCGGTTCAACATAACAACCAAAAGCACACAAAGATACAAAATCAAGGTTCCTCCACCGAAACTATTGCAGAAATATATTCAACAACAATGGTCAATGTCTGAAATACTCTCACTGGACTCTGGTGGCTTCTTCCCAAACCCCAAAAACTTTAACCTGGACTGTCTACATTGACTCACTCTTCCAAGAGGTCTGTATGGGGGGTGATAAGACCACCAACGTGCCTACTTCCTGTCTATTGTTTTATTTTTCTTATATACCCCCATTTAATGTATTCATAACTATGTATATCTTATCTATACCTATATTTGAGAACGAATTGACAATATTCAAATAAATAAAATAAATATTTGTCACCTACCTGCCCAAGAAACATGCAGCAGACCATTAAAGCTCCGATTGCATCTTAAAACCAAAGCAGGCAGGGAAAAAAAACAATGTAACTGAGCAAAACCAATATCGTTCTATAGATGGGAGCTCATTTCCACCCCATCTGGCATCAATTGTAAATCAATAAGCCTTCAAGGCCCGTCACCCTGCCAATGGATGAAAAGGACACAACGACAGCAAATTTCATCCGTGTTATCGCTCTCAAAAGGGGGCAAAATTTGCAATACCGGAGCAGATAACACGGAGGGATTGGGAATGCAGCGGATGGAAAGCAGATGCGGAATGGTAAGCCTACGATGGAAGGGATGGACGCCGGATGCTACACCGCAGGCTTCCGGGGGGTAAGCCAAATGTGACGCGAACAGAAACAGCGGATAGAACGGATCACAGCAGAGTAAGCGGATGCAAAGCGGAAGCCTAGCAGAGCACAACGGAAGCCTAGCGGATACTGCTTATTGCAATTGCGGGGGGAGCATGCGCAATGTCCCGTCGGATATAATCACGGAAGCATGCCTCGCAAACAGGTACCATTCAGAGGAAAGACCTGCTGCCACAAATCGAACTGCCTTGCCCTGTCCTGCCTGCATTCTGCCTGCATGCCTTGCTGCCAAGTCCTTGGCTGCCAAGCCTTGCTCCAGCCTTTGCTGCCCCTCCCTGCCAAGCCTTGTGCCCTGCCTGCCAGCCTTGACGTTTCGCCACCTGCAACAGTCGCCTGCCAGACTTGCTGCCTGCCACTCTGCCAGCCTTCGGTTCATGCCTGCCTGCCAGCTTGCGTGCCTGCCGCCACTACCCGCGCAGCTTGGCCATGCCTCCACCTGCCCTCAGCTTCGGCTGCCAGCCTCTCCTGTAGCCCTGGTGCCTGCCATCCTGCCAGCTCCCCTGCAAGCCTTCCTCAGCCTTGGGCTCTGCCACTGCCCTTTCACTGCCAGCCTGGCCTGCCCTGCCAGCCTCTGCCCATTGTTCCTGCCACCTTGGTTCCTGACCAGCCAGCAGCAAAACCACACCATTACTGAAGCACAGAAGCTCAGCCATCTGCGCCACTCCTTGCAAGAGGGCAGGGCTACCACCACGCTCCCCCTGCCCTCACTCTGTTCTGCTGGCTTCTTGCACCATGGGCCTCACTCTCGGTTGGCTGGGCTTCTGCCCTGCTCTGCTGTCTGGAGGAGCGATTGAACAAGCACTCCAGCACCACCACTCCCAAGCACCGTCACCTTAACCCTGGAACTGAGCGCAAGAGGATACCAGAGACTCACCATTTTGTCTTATTAGCTTTTTAATAAAGTCTATTTTGTTCACACACCGCTTCATATTCTTCTTTTTACATAAGTCTTTGCTGAAACTTTAGAAATGGTTTTAACCTTTGCATGGCATGTGGGATGGTTAAGAGCTGTGGCCATGGCAGGGATACTTGTGGGATGTGGTAATAGCTGTGCGGATCAATAAACCTCCAGTCGCAGGCATGTGGACTCGATGTCCACCCTCCGGGCCAAACAACCTATGGCCTTTATTATCAATAACGATATAATCAATCATCCACACATGCAACATAAAACAACTTTTATTAAATGCCCTGTTCATTGTAGAGCCACTCACATACAATGCGCAATCTCATCAGTTGATGAGACAGGCGAAGAACAATCCATTAAAGCATCTATCATCCTGTTGCCACTCCACCGTCCAGCTTGGGAGTTGCACCATGTTTCAGGAGTTGCCGCTTCTTCCTTCACGTGAAGCTTCTGGTTGCCGGCCGTTGCACATCTCAAGTGCTACAGGTTTGCACCTTGCCTCCATTCCCGCAGGCTCACATGTCCCTTTGCCTTGTTGGAGTCACGAGCCTGTCTGCAAAGACTGGGTAGCTGGGAGTTGCGCATGAGATTTAGGATGCTAGCAAGCTTCCAGATCCTGACTCGCCTTGGTGAGTGCTGCAGGCTGCGTGAAAGTACTGGAACATGTTGCCAGCGATGTAAAGGGTCTCGCACACTCCGCCTTGCCCCTTGACAGCCTTTAGTGAAAATCCTCTCTTTACGATAGTATTTGGAGGTTAGGCTTCGATGAGCTGGTTGTGAGGAGAAAAAGGTGTCATCCCCATATGAAGTAGGCACAATTTGTCGTGTCATTGGCAGGTGGGTCTAGGATCTGGAGACCCACGATGACGGTTGCCATCCAGCTCCTCCTGAGGTACTGGCGTATGTTATACGGGCAACTGAAGATGTAGCCGTGCCTGACATTATGGAATGTACATGAACTTGTAGTCACACGGACCATGAGCGAAGAGATGGACTGAAGAACCGTAGTTGTAATAAGTGGACCCGACTTGGGCTGGCGCTTTGGCAGGCACGTGCTTGCCATCGATGACTCCAAGGTTTGCGGAAGTTCCACTCTGATACCCTACTGCTCTGCAACTTCTTCCACCTTCGTCATGGAGGCACTGGAGAGCTCTCTGTATCTTCGATGAGGCCTACCACTTCTCTGATTCCACAATTGCTTGATAGTGGGCTGGGTGACCCCTCCAGTCCGTACTGCTATGCTCCTGTAGATGTCCCTGAGGCCAGAGTGGTAGAGTGAGTGCCACCTTGACCTAGGTCTCAGGCTGGCCGGATGGGTGTTTCGTTTGGCAACCTGCGGTGCAGCCGCGCAACAGTTTCGTCAAATGCGGAGGCATCCTCATGAATCTGGGAATGCCCGATGCTTCGCTCCTGAGCTCCACATGCAGCTGTGTAACAGTCCGTCTCTTGTCTGTCTTGCGAACCCATCTTCGTACCCAGACGCTTCTGCGCCGCCCTTTGTTCTCCCATGTAGTAGAGTCAAAACTTAGATGGCTCGCACTGTGCGGAAGGATGTGGGCTGCCAAAAGGACTGTTTAGATATCCACGGTGGACATGACTGGATGTCTGTGGAAGAGAAGAGTCAGATTTGGAAGGCTTGCAGATGGTCCGCGCACCACAGGCTTTGGCTGATTTGAAAGGTCACAACTTGTGCTCTGCCTTTTATAGCAGTTATAGTGTCCCTTTGCATTCCTCTAGGCATCCTCTAGGCATCCTCTAGCATCCGTAGACATCCTTAATATCCGAGATAGGTCCCTCTGCGAAGTTTTTTCTCGTTTAAACCTTGTGTTCCACTGGCATCCATTCTGCGTCCGTTCTGCCATCGTTCCAGTCCGTTCCGTCTTCCTCCTCTGCGCGTCTAGAGCGGTATGCGAGTTTGACGCGAGTCGAACATTTGCCCTAGCAAAATATAGCGGATGCGTAATGAGAAGGAATGTTAGCGCGATCGTAGCGGATGCCAGAACAGACGCATTTGGATACATTTCCGCTAAAAGAGTTTGGGCAGCCCAAAACTTCTGAGTGGATGAAACTTCATAGAGATGGGACTGGACGGATAGAAGGAAGCAAAACGGAGCAGTGAGTACATCGCGTTCCAACGGATGGCAAGCTTTTTTGTCTGTTTTACATCCTCTTTGCATCCGTTGGTGCAGTGTGACAGGGGCTTTATTGATGCTGTATTCAGAATCATGGAAAATTCAGTGCCAATGGGAGGGGGATGTTTGTGTGAGAGAGAAAGGGGTGAAGGGGAGTAATTAAAGTGATAGCAACCAGTATTTCTGAATGTGAGTATATGTGCCTAATTTGAAAACCAGAACCTAATTCTGAAAACAACAACAAAGATGACTTCCCAATACTTCCATTGTTAGTTGTAAATAAGATGGTAGGCGATGGTGTTGGCACCCTGCATGGATTGTGCCTCAGGTAGAGGATATTGTATGTACAGTATTGCTATACAGTTCAGGGAAAAGAAACCTTTCCATTTAGAGAAAGTCCAATTTTCATTCCTCAATACAATAGAACAATATTTTTTATAAAATAAAAAACAATTTCATGCAGTTCCATTTTTATTTTTTTAAACACACGGAAGCATAAATAGAAGCATGGCAGATAAGATCAGATAACATGTAAACTTTAGGGGAAATTATGCTAGCTTTTCTATCTAGCTTCTCCAGGGTATGTTATTATCTTTCTAAAGTGCAAGAGTAAACAGTGAAATGAAGGGAGAAAGCAGGAGACTCATAGCTGATGCTTCGGTGTTGGTGAAAGGTGTGCATACTCCGCCTTCTACTAAAACATTTGCTACAATCTAAGGCAGGAGACTTGTGGACTTCAACTCCCAGAATTCCCTAGCCAACACAGCATAGAGGCTAAAGACCACAGGTCTTAAAGTAACCAAGGTTGGACACCCCCGATGTAAAGTGTTTCCTTGAAACTGCTGTGGGAAGAAATATCCATCTGGTTCAGTTCCAAGCTGGGCTGGGAGAAAGACACTGGAAACATGGAGGCTGATTGGAAAGATGGTTGAACACAACCACCAAGCACATAGTTTTGGTGTAGCTGACCACGTGGACTTGAGAGTGCGGAGGGTTATACCTTTTCTGAGCTTTGCACTTGAGCTTTCCATTCCTGTTGCAAGAACATGTATTCTATTGGCTGCTATAGGGGTTATGTAGGAGTCATAGCTGGCTCTATAGGTTGTCTGAGTCTCATATTTCATTGAAGTTTGGACTGCTGAGATGATGCAGTAAAAAGGCTTGTGTTCTGAAAGGGTGTTGGGCAATTCCTATTATGGCTTAATGATTTTGTCCTTATTTGAATCTTGAGTTGAGGGCTAATCCTATCACACTGTCTTTGTTCAGACTTTTCTGCCAGGAATTTTAAAATATCCTGTCTTGAAAGGATTTCTGCCTGCAGTATTTGCTTTTCCTATGAATAGAGTTATCTATCTCTTTATCTCTTAAGTGCTGACATCTGCTGAGGGCTATTAAGAAAGATGGGAGCTGCTTTCTCCCTCTAAAAAAACATGTTTCTCCTAAAGAGTAGGTCCCTTTATATTATAAGACGGAAAAATTATAAAGAGTTTTATAAAGTAAGAAGAAGGAGAGGGGTGGATGCTAATTTTCTTCATTGTTATTCCATTGTTCATTGTTGTTCCAGAAAAACTTGAGCCAATGAGGTAAGATGTATTCCAAAGCTGATCCAGGCTCCCATTAGACAAGGTACAACTCTTTTTAGTTTTGTTTTGAATGAAAGAAAAAGGAAGACTTTAAAAAAAAGTTAATGAAGCCAGAGAGAGAAAGTGGTGGTGAGAGTTGTCCAAAACTGCTAGGTCCAATAAGGCAGGCAGAACCACTCCCTTCCTCAGAGAAATCAGCACCTCATCACAGGCCACCATTAGAAATACCTTCACCAGCCAAGAGGGGCCTGAGTGAACAACAATGGCTGAATTAATCATCCCAAGAGATATGCCCAGGGTTGGGATTCAAATTTTTTAACAACCGGTTCTGTGGGCATGGCTTAAGTGGTAGGCGTGGCTTGGTGGTCATGTGACTGGGTGGACATGGCTTGGTGGTCATGTTACTGGCTGGGCATGGCCAACTCAATATCACTCACATTGAGGCATTTCCTTGCCTAATTTCTCATGACTGTGGGGATGCTGCAACAGTCGTGAGTGTGAAAAATGGTCATAAGTCACTTTTTTCAGGCCCTTGTAACTTTGAATGGTCACTCCCCCAAGCAAAGTACCAGCAAAGAAGGGGAAAAAAACTCCAGAGAGGTTCCTGAGACAGGAAGTCTCGTCCTGCCAAGAACGTAAGAAGAGTTAATGGAGAGGCAGTTTTTGTAAGCAACACCAGAATGTTTCCTTCCTGCCTTCCTTACAGGATTAGGCCAGTAATTTCTTCCAACAACTGGTTCTCCAAAATGCTTAGAATGTTAACAACTGGTTCTAGCAAATAGGTAGAATCACACCCCTGGATATGCCTATTTCTTCAGGAAGCACTTTTCCCAGATGATCAAACAGGTCTGTGCCTCGGTCACTCAACTGAACTTCCCCATAACCTTATTCTGAGCAGATCCCTGCAATTTTATATGTCAGATATCTAGAATATTCTTCACAGTGATCCTTATGGCCATCTCACCCTAGCTACTTAAAAAGAGCTACTTGTTAGCTATTTGTCAGGAATAGTAAGAACAGAAAACTACATACGATTTGCTATTGGTTTTGCCATGATGTCATCCTTAAGGTAAACTCAGGTGTGGGATGCTACCAGTTCTGCCCGGCTCTATAGAACGGGTAGCTCTGAAAAGGACCAGATACTGAACCAGTTCTGTGTTTGCTGCTATTTGGCCCGCCCGCCCACCCAGGCTCTTACCTGTTTTTTATTTCCTGCTTTTTCAACCTCAGCTGCTTTGCGCTACATAGCTGAGGTTGAAAAAGCAGGAAAAAAGAGGCTTTTCAAATGCAGGGCACCTGTGCACAGTGCTTTTCAGCTCTCCGGGCAGCACAGTTTAAGGGTTTTTTACACACATGCGCACACATGCAAAACATAGTCACCAAATCAGTAGTAACACCAGTTGAATCCCACCCCTGTGTAAACTCTTAAACATGCTCAGTTGGATTTATTTCGTCTATCTCCATCAGCATTCTAGGCATCTCTTCTTTTATTTCAATTCCTGGAGTCCTTAAAAAATCAGATAAGCCCCCAAGATTGATGAACAAAGATTGCCTGAACCAGCTGCTGGCACAGTTCCATTTCTGCCTCCTGATCCCCAAAGCACAATCCTCAGATTACAAAATACTACTTCAGCTCCACTCAATTAGTCCTGGTTCCCATACTGAACCATCTCCAGCTAAACCTCTTCAGCAGTGGTGGGATTCAAAATCTTTTACTATCAGTTCTGTGGGCATGGCTTGGTGGGCATGGCAGGGGAAGATTACAGCAAAATACCCATTCCCTCCCTACTCCTGGTGGAAGGTTACTGCAAAATCCCCATTCCCTTCCCACCCCACTAACCTGCTTTCCAGCTCTGTTCTCCTGTGCAAGGCAATGAAAGAAGATCCAGCCAATCAGCTGGGACTTGGAAGGAAGAGAATAGATGGGGGTGGGGCCAGTAAGAGGTGGTATTTGACGGTTCTTCAAACTACTCAAAAATTCTGCTCCTGGTTCTGTAGAACTGGTCAGAACCTGCTGAATACCACCTCTGCTTCTCAGCTCTGACACTGGTAAGTGTATACAAGTCCTGTGCTTGAAGCCCCATTCTAAGCCCATCCAAATGGCCACTTCAGTGCAGTTAGCAGGCTGATATCTCCCTTTCAGCACTTCCAGCCAGCAGGGTGTTCAAACCTCTACTCTGGCTCTGCAGCAACCCAGCACTTTATCAGACTTTGCTCTCATGTGAACTCCACTGTGTTCCTTTCAACCCCTGACTCCCATCGTTTTCTATCTGTCAACCCCCAAAACAAAACCAAGAATTTCTATGGAGCGACTTACGTTCACTTTGACAAATTAAGCCCTCCAAATAATGTACTTGCTGCTCAGAATAATGCAGAAATTGTTCCTGGAAAAGAGAATGGATATCCCCTTTAAATATGATTGAACTTCTAAGGAGCAGCATACAGATTGTTTTTCAGTAACTGGACTGAGTCGTATACATTAATTCACACCTTTCATTCTGAACAATCTCCATGGAAGCCTGCATCAGATACTGTATTGGTTCTACCATTCCTATCTTTCCATTATGGCTCTGCTGCAGCCTTGAATGCCCCTAATCAGGGGATACATTTGTTTCAGTGCAATTTTCCAGCTTTTTCTTGCTTGCTTCAGCAGTTTCTGTTCTGTATGACTTGGAAGGTTCCAAGTAGTCACTTTTGATTGGCCAGAAAGGCCAGTAGTGGATTGGTTCATTAGGAACTAATCCAAGAAGCCGCTCAAAGGCGGCAAGATTAAACTTATGTCATTGGCTACAAGCCGGCAGGCAAGCCTCTATAAAAAGGGCTGCCGCGGCTTGAGCCATGTTCCGTTACTATTGCTGTTAACCGAATAAAGAGTTGTTAGTTGGAACCCAGTCTCTCGTGCTTCTTTTCCGGATGGAACAGTTTCTTTCCAAGGATTGAGGCATGCACTGGGCTCTGAAATATAATTATCTGATGACCACAATGACTCCAGCTTTTGGAAGGCAGGGAGAGAAGAAATATCAGTGGATGCTGAGACACTTGATAAATGCATTAGGCTTGTTTTTAAAAAAGAAGAAGAAAATGATCTATTTTTAGTATTTAAACAAGAGCTGAAAGAAGAAGAGGGAAACAATGGAGCTTAAATAACACCAAAATACATACATCGTATATAAAGCCAGTTGAAAGCATCACCGAAACATTGGCTGCTTCTGAATTCTATAAATACTTGAGATTTATCTGCTGACAGCCATACACGTTCTACTCTGTATTTGGAATTTATGTTAGGAGCAAGTCTGCTAAAATCAAGGAATATGCACCAGGACTCCAGGCAAACTGATTATGCACTGCAGTTCTTCCAAAGCAAATGCATCAGATGAAGCAAATAGAGATCTCATTTTATGATTGGCCTGTCAAAAATGCCTGTTTCTCAGATTGCTTCTGTGCTCAAATTTGCCAGCTATAATAACCCAATTTCCTAGAAAAATCAAACTGTACTCTGCTTTCTGCTTTGTGTATATTATGGCTGTCAGCAGCAGCTACTGTGGATAGAGAAGAAACACAGCCCTTCTAACTCCAGAGGGGATTTCTGTCTCTAGTTTGGGAGGAAAGACTGATTGAATAGTCATATGATCTGTTTAGTTCCACCCTCTCATCATCTCAGTTGTTTAGTTGTACTCTATGGAGCACTCAGAATATTAACTACTTGTTTAAGGAAATTATAGCAACATTTTATGGAAGAAATTGGTGTAATGTTTTGGGCAATTTGGTTGAATTTTATATGCTTTTAGATACCATGACTTGCTTCAAGGCCAGAAAAACACAGCCACCTTTCTTCAAGTAATTAGGACAGGGAAGAGAGACTTGACAAATACCAGTTTGCACTGTGTGCTAATTTCTCAATTGACTGAAACATATTTTGCAATATTGTAAGGTATTTATAGATGCCATTTCTGACAGCTTTATCCATAATGTTACAGGAAGAAAACCAAATACTTACAGACGCTGCTTACTGTCTTGTTCTTCTGCTGCATCTCCAAGATATTCTTTAGCTATAAAGCTTACATGTAAGACAGCAAAAAAGTCAAGATTTTTCTACCTGTTTCTGTTATATCTTCAGGGGAAGTGAAGATGGTGGTTGCAACATCTGATTGAAAGAACAGCTCTGAAGATGGCCATTTGGACAATAGCATTAATTTCCAATATGCTTCAAAGCACTTTGATCTTTATGGACTCTCAGTGTCTAAAAGGTTTAGCTTAATCAAAAAGAGAGAAAGCCCATGTCAAGTAAAATAGGCTTTTGTAATTCTGGTTTGCTGTCAGCCGAGGTTTAGTTGCTTATCTAACAAAAGAGATAAGTAAAAAGACATTTTCAGTTTACGACTCTTGACTATGGATTTGTTGACCTGTTCATTAAATGTCCCTCATTTTAAGAATATTCCTGAGTTTTGCTTTGGGAATTTAAAAGCATCCACCAAACTGGAATGAAACAGCTGTGCTTCCTCTGTTTATGTGATGCAATGGCAACCCTGGCAGCTACATACGTTCCCTTTCTGGTTATTTATACAGATGTCCCAGGAATAAAAGCTTAATCTTTGGTTTGATGTGGTCAGCAGGCCTCTCAACAGAACAGACTCACATAAATCAACCAGAGGTGAGGCTGCCTTATAACTCAAGGTCCAGCTCAACATACTCTAGAGAAGATTAAATGGAAACATTCACAATATCATGTTTGGTTAGTTTGGTTAAACAAACTTTTAAAAATACACCTTTAAATGCATGATAGAAAACCAATCAATTAATCTGATCATTCCTCTCCCTCCTAAATTCTTGTCAGTCTCCTGAATTTGGAGCAGCTATATCATTTAGATTTTTATTGGGGGGTGTCTCTAAAAGCCTGAAAACCACTCTAATACCAGGTCAACTTAAACAAATATATTTCATTTAAATTATGAACCATAGCGCCCTAAGACCATTTATAATGTACAACTTTGATGATTAGCTCCCTGGATAGAGCTAAGCCTCACTGAAGTTTAATCTACAGGAAAAATAGTAGAAACTCACTGACAATCAATGTAGTGTTATTTCCAATTCTATTTTTATTTTTGACCTGTCATAGTAGGCTCTAAATCGAAACAGAAAAAAAGGGAAAAACATTCAACCACATTTGCCAGTTTTACTTGCCTGTTCTAATCTTTATTCTACCTGTTCCTACACCAGTGGTAGAAGGAGAGGGGGAGAGAGATCAGGCATTAGAAACTATCTGTATCCATGCTTAGAATTTTTCATTCTCCTGATATTTAAGAGAACTCAAGGATCCAATTCTTTTCTTTCATATTCTCTTTTCAAATTGCATCCCAAAATATAGCACAGATCTTAAAGCTACCTTGCTTCTTCCACAACTTTAACACTCCTGGAAAACTTGTAAAGCTTCTTGTGTCATTTGATTGGCTCTCACACCATTGCTGGCCATGATAGATTTTGAATTGTTTTTCTCCTTGGAACTAAACCAGGGGTTTTTTTGCATCATAGATGACATATATCCTTTTTTTCTTCCTTTTCTTTTTTTCAGTTGTAGGGAGAAGACAAAATTGTATGCCTGAACAAACTTCAACTAGCATATCTCAAGTTTCAGAAATATGTATTTACGGAATAAGTGATTTCCAGTAAGAATGAGCCATAAGATGGGTGTCCTATTTCAAAATTGGTATTAGATGTAATGCACAATGCTAGTCATTCCCAATGTAATATACTGGATCTTTCTGTGCAGGATAGACAACTATCCTGTGTAGGACAGTTCTGTGTAAAGCCAAGTGTATGGCAGCAGCCAAAAAAACCAACACAATCCTAGGTTGCATTAACAGAGGAATAGACTCAAGATCATATGAAACATTAGTACCACTTAGTAAGACCACACTTAGACTTCTTCATCCAGCTTTGATTATCATATTATAAAAACGATGTAGAGACTCTGGAAAGAGTGCAGAAAAGAGCAACAAAGATGATTAGAAGAGTGGAGGCTAAAACATAAGAACAGGAATTGAGATTTTCAAGCCTAGTGAAAAGAAGGACTAGGAATGACAAGATAGCAGTGTTCCAATATTTGAAGGGCTGCCACAGAGAAAAGGGGTAAACCTGTTTTCCAAAGCACCAGAAGGCAAGACGAGATGCAACCTAGAACTAAGGACAAATTTCCTAACTGAGAATAATCAATTAATGGAAGAGCTTGCCTTCAGAAGTTGTGGGTACTCCATCACTGGAGGCTTTTAAGAAAAGACTGGACAGCCACTTGTCTGGAATGGTATAGGGTCTCCTGCTTGACTAGAAGACCTCCAATATTAGGCAGTTGTATTATGGCTCAGTCTGTCCTTTAGCACTGTTCATTTTATGCCATCAATTCTGTGAATGTCAAAAATGTCTTCAAGTTCTCAAATTAAAGTCAGCAGCTCTCTGAAGGTTTCAGTACTAGATCCACCTGGGTGTCAATTTCACTGAACTGAATGAGGCTCAGTTCTAGATTATGCTATTAGGGTCACAGGGAAAAGTAGGAAACATATGATAAACAAATGAAAGATTAATCAAGAAATCAGTAAGGACAATGTGGAAAAAGCAAGGGAGAAGAATGATGAAGCAGAGAGATGCAAGCCAAAATTCTTCATAAAATGCATTACACTTCCAAAAGGTGTAGACTAGGAAGGAGATCAATCAAGGACACTGCAGCAGAACTTCCAAACATTGGGTAGCTGCAGAGAATTTTATCTTCCTAGCAGCATGTGCTGGATAAGGCTTTGTGGGAGGAAAGATGACTTTGTCTACCATAATTCTTGCCTTCAATTCAGGAATATTTATGTACAGTAGCTCACATGATTTGGTGCCAACTTCCATGGGATTTATAGGAATCATGCTATTGGCATGAGCCATTGAGGCTTCCTGAAAGGGGGTTCCCATTTGCTGCATCACCAGAAATAAGAGTTGCATTTTTTTTCATTGCCAAAGTTCTTGTCAAAAGCATGAAAGGTCACCAGTTCACTAGTTCCCATCTATTTATCCAGTTAGACCCTGACAACTTTAATATTCCTTCTCTGAACCTTATAGGAATCTTGAGGATGTGTCATTAAGGAACTCTTTGATTTTGATGTGATAGAATCCCCTCCTGACAACAAATCACATCCAGGTGCTTCCTGTGATTACCGCAATACTAGGATGGTATTGCATTCAAAAATCCAACAAGACCCAGATTGGCATCACATCCAAATATCCCTGTGAAAGGCAAATTTCTAAATAGGTTTAAGAAAGCCAATTTTCAGTATTGCACCCTGCAGATGTAGAAGGTTACTTAAGAGGTTTGACAAAGAATATACATTGACTGGATACTGAGACACACAAACTGCTTTAGTCTGATAATTGAGACCTCCATCCAGCACAAAGTATTCTGAGCAGGCCTTAAAACAGGTTAGCTTTGGGTACAATTTTACACAGCATAGATTAACTCCAAGTTTACCATCAGACCAACAATCAAGCAAGCAATACTCCAGTCAAGAAACTGCCAAAGAAGCCAATGGTAAACAACTCAACCAAAGTATCTAAAACCAACAACAATACTGATAGGGCAAGCCTCTAAAACAGGGGTGTCAAACTGGCAGTGGGCTGATGTGTCACATGCAGGCCACACCCACCCCACCTCCACAAAGGAGAAAAACATTGTGAAATGTCATGACAGCAGTGTGATGCTGGGAGTTTTGACACCCATGCTCTAGAATATAAAGCTTGACAGCAAACTTCACTTCTCAATAGCACTGATGATGTTACCTAGTTTGGGTGATGAAATGTCTGCAAGAAAACAAGCAAGCTCAGAGACCCCTCATCCCAACCTTGAGCTACCAATATTTTTCTTTACTGGTTGCACAGCCCTCTATGTGCATATTCCTAAGCTATCTTAGTTAACAGCTTGCTAAAAATAATCTGCCGTGCCTGATAGGCCAAAGCCAAATTCATTGAATGAGAGGTCCAAGGAAAGCTGACAAACATGATCTACAATGATTGTATGCAGCATCTGGTAATCAGAGTTGGTAAGTTTAACACTGTTCTTTTATGAGCCACTGAACAGAATTATCTTCCTGAAATTTACATCATTTAAAAAATCTTCCATGCCAATTGCCTTCCTAACATTTCAAGACTTGATACATTATGAATTGTTTTGTGCATCCTGAACTACAAGGCTATTTATGAGTATGAAAATTTTGATTCTTTTTCCCTGCTATTTATCATAATTGTATAAATCTGTTTGGTACTGCATATTGTTAAGAAAAAAGGACTAAGTGGTATAAGCTTCCTTCACAGCTTGTTTGCTGTGTTAATGCAATGTCTTTTTCATTATCTTCTGTTAGACAGGCACAAGAGAATTCTAACAGAACCTGTTTAATTGTCAGAGTAAATGTACTTTTAATGATTGCGTAACTCTGTACCTCATACTCTATACAGTGAGAAAGCAACATACAGACATTTAGAACATGCAGCTTTTCGGGTAAGGAGTGATGGAAAGACTTTTAGTTGTTAATTACTGTATATTGGACTATAATAGAGCCAAGCTACATAAACTCCAACTCTTTGCTGACAGCTTAGTGTTCATCTGGATTTCTGCAGCCCTGTTCTGGTAGCTCTAAGCTACAGATATTTAAAAAGGCAATCTTACTATAGTCAGAGCTGAATGTGCACTCATAGCTCTGAACTGGGGATAAATTCTATTGAATAGAATAGAATGTATTTTTGAGAAGAAAACACATCAAATAACAGGTATGTCTTGGAACCATTCAGTCTACAAACTATAACATAAAAATGGCCAACACCTTGGGGATTTTGAAACCATCAAAGATTGGTGGTAACATTTATGTAATATTCATTGACTCAGCTCCTGATTTTATTGTCTCTACACCTTTGTATGGTTTTTTAATGAGTTACATATTTCAGTGGGTTATTTCTTTCCCTCTGAAATAACACTGACAATTCTACAAATTTGTATTCAATACAAGTGCTTTTATGTCACTTCAATCAAGAGACCAATACGAGGGTATTATCCCCTGATAATTATCCTATTTGTTCTCCAGAAGAGCACAGTTGTTCGATCCTTATGATTTTGGGTAAATGGGGAAGGCATTTCAGTTCTGTTGAGCTTCAGGCCTGTGTTTGGTTTCTGCCTTGCTTTCTGTCTGCATTCAGTGGGCAAATAATTCTGGCCCAAGCTCCTTGGACTTTGTTTAGAATTTATTTTATAAATAGATTGATCCTAAATGTAAGATACCTTGGGCTTGCTGTTCTTGCTTATGTTAAGAGCAGAACATATTTACCAGAGGTGGTATTCAGCAGGTTCTGATCAGTTCTGGAGAACCGGAAGTGAAATTTTGAGTAGTTTGGAGAACCATCAAATACCACCTCTGACTGGAGATTTTACAGTATCCTTCCCCTGCCATGCCCCCCAAGCCACACCCACAGAACTGGTAGTAAAAACAATTTAATCTCACCATTGATATTTACATGCCCAAAGGAAATGAATTGTAAGATGATTCCCCCATCCCAAAGGCCAGAATTAGACAGAAAAAAAACCATTGCTTTTATTACTATTTTTTACAGCTACATTATAGGTGGGATAGATTATATTTCCTTTCGGATAAATATAAGTTTGTAATAAAATAGATTTACCTCCTTTTTAATATGCCTACCAGATTGTTCGCATTGAAAGATGTTGCCTCTTCTTTTTGTTTTGTTTAATGTCTACAAAGTGCACAATGTAGCTTCATCATTTATGCAGTGAATTTTTTCCTAGTATGATCAGTTTCCTTGGCCAGATAAGCTTGCAGTGATATCAAGTGTATTGGGAAACGTTAATGGGGACAAAGGTGAGGACAATGTGGGCTGCTACTCCAGATAGTATAGTTCTGAGCTTTTAAAAACAAGCTTGATATCATTATATTCTGTAGGAATACAGACAAGTCTCTTTTCAGTTCCTAATGCAACAGACAGGAAGGCTAATTATCATACTCACAAATGGACACCTAACTATGTTACAAAAAACTGGCTTAGTGTCATTAGTATGTATGCTCTGAAAGTTATTCCAAGGTAAGTTGTTCTGCTCTTTCAGGAGCCAGTCAAAATGTGACATGACTGATATATTAAAAGAATCTCATTGGAGAGATGGAGAAAACAGCTAGCCACAAAGATAAGGACATTTGGATTAGGATCTATTTTTTTCATCCTGTTTTTCTTATTTATATTTTGCATCTCTTGAGCTGCAATTTTCTTACCAAGGCTGGATTTTTTTTTATCATAGCAAACAAGAGCTTATAGCAGGTTTTTTTTCCCTCAAATGTGGACTTCAACACCCATAATTCCCCAGCCAGCAAGATTGAAAAAAAACCTTAGAGGATGTTGAATAATGTGCCATGCTACTACAATAGGGTCAAAGAAGTCATGTCAGAGAGTGAAGGAAAAGCCATTATTCTCTCTGATCATCAATTAATGAGATTTTCCGTTCTTGCTTGCATTTCTTCACATGTATCTGCTTCCCAGATCTGATATCGCTGGCATCCAATGAATTAAAAACCAAGCAGGGTTGAGTTACTTGCATGGGATAAAGAACCTACTTCCCTAGCAACTATTGTTGAGTGAAAGGTAAAGGGCCAGGAGAATTGGGGGGGGGGGAGTTACTGGATTTGCTAAAATTTAACACAAGTACTGTAATGATAAGAAACATTTGTACAATTTTACAATACAGCAGAATTCTCTCCCACTCACTGAAAGGAAGGAAAATTTACAACTGACTTAAATCATTGGTAAGCGATGAGAAAAAAAAGTAAATGTAAAAAAAAGATGGAATATTTCACCATCTTTGATTGGTAGCTCAAGCAAGCTTTCTGGAAGCATTCAAGGAGGGACTTAAATAGGAGCCCTTTTAGATGAGAGGCCCAGCACTGGAGATGTTTCTTTGAAATGCAACTACTGCTCAGAAGACTAAATGAAATATCTTCTGTTATCTAAAACATGCATATGAGAAAACCTAACACTGTGTGTTCAGGGAAAAATGCAGGCAATGTTACAAAGGACACTTTTAAAATGTAATGTTGTGACTGCGGTTATTTGCAGAAGCAAAGCTCAAACATTTAAAAATTAACTAATTAACTGGTTTGGGTCTTACTAGCATAAATAATAAAATAGACAATACAGAATCATTCATCACCACAAAATCAGGTGATTGTTAAAGGGGACTTATAATAAATGTTAATGAAATTGTAAAATGTTTAATCTGTAAAACTATAAAATAGGTCAGGGATACAATAAAATTTATAGTGTAAAATAACACTGGAGAACATATGAAGCTAGAAAACAGAAATAAGTGGAACTAGACATGTAAAACTTATAAGGTAGTTTTTTTTAATGAGCTAAAATACCCTAAAATAATACTTAATCAAATTATAATAATATGCATTTTTAAATTACAGTTCTAAATGGCAAAGAAACTGAGATCAAAATAGGATTTCTAGCCCAAGCTTTGGTTTGGCCATCCTTACATGAATACAAGCACCCTGTTCTGTATGCAAATAACTGGCTTCAAATAATACATTCTGATTGGGTACTTAGAACCAAAAAGGGATTGCGTTCAAAAGGAACCAATCCCTGAAGCCGCGGGTGAAGGCGGCGCAAAATAAACAATTGTCATTGGCTACCAAGCCGGCCGGGAAAAAAATGTATAAAAAGACCGAGCGCGGCTTGAGCAATGTTCTTTTTTCTCAACTCTTACTAAGAAATAAATACCTTTTGCTGTTGGAAAACCCGGTCTACCTCGTGTTTTTCGGACAAAACACTGGCCGACGGAAGGTGGGATCGTTACCCTGAACGCAAACGAGCACTGACGGTGAAGAGAAAATTCCAGACGACAACAGAAAATGCTGCGGCAACAACGCACCGCCCCGCACCTTTTAATCCCACACGAGGAAGACTGGGATTCGTTGCAGACCGTTGTCCAGATGTACCCTGAGAGCAATGAGATGAGAGGACATCTCAGAACACGCAGAGAGCCGTTCTTTAACGCACTGCGGACCGACCATTTCAAAATGCAAAAGCCCTGGCGAAGCCCGAAGACGTTAAACAGTTAACATGCGTTCCGAACTCCAGAAACTACTGAAAACTCACTACGCACCACGGTTGTCCAACTATTAAGACAGATGAATTCTACCGGAGAGACCAGAGAGAAGTTGAGACCGGTTAGCTGATGTTCGTAGCCGCTCTCCGACAGATAGGGGGATGAGTGCGAATTTCTTAACCTCGATGAGGCTATGAAGACCGAGTGATATTGGACTAAGTGACTCAACAGCGCAAAGCAAGCTACTGAACAAGCCTAAAATACCTTAGTTGATGGCCATCGCGGAAGCCACAAGCCGCTGAAGCCATAAAAAACGGCGTTACCATGAGACGAGATATGAACAAAAGCAGGATGAACCTAAACCTGGGCACCAAGAAGGAAAACATCTCCCGTTACCACCCACACGAAGCACTATGGCGAAACGTCCGAGTCAGACACGAAGACGCGAGTCCACCGCATTGTATGCCGGCAGAAGGCGCGAAAGAAATTTTGGCGTGGAATGCGCTGGGCTGCAGAGGAAGTACACCTCCAAGAGCCGGAATGCAGGTTTCTCAGATTGCCATCTGCAGAAGTTGCAAGAAAACGAGGCATATCGAGAAAGTCTGCCAGGAACAAAAAAAAAACTTACAGCCCCAACGAGACGCAACAATTCCCCCACACGAGCGAGCCCAGGCGAACGGAGAGATAGAAAGGCCGCGGAACAGCAAACCGCAAACAGAAGAATACACATCAAACTGTTACAATTAGGGAGCGGCTAAGACGGAAAAGCGGAAAGACAATTAACATAAACAGTAAGAATTGCAAGCGAAAGCCCTGCGAAATGCGAGGGACTCGGGATCTTTTCCTGTCCATGGTCTCGTTGGAACACATAAAACAACTTAGTCCCTGACCATCCGACAACAGAACTTTAAAAAGCAGCGGCTAACACTCAAGGACTACAGGGAAACCGAATCCGGTAGTTTTGCATGGGCCAATCAATAGCATGTCGAGGTACTTCCGTGCCATAGTAAACTCGATCGCGAGATAGGACGAGCCGTCCGGGATCGAGTGGTTCGACCGCCTTTTGGGCATCGGGATGACCGGGATAGGACCGAGTGAGCACAACCGACTAGGGATGGAGACCTAATCCGGGAATTCCAAGACCGTGGTCGCGACGGGCTCCACTTGGCAAGTACCGGGGGAAACCCCTATTTTCTTTCAGTCTAGACCACAGTAAGCCCCTAAAAGACTAAAAGCCCAGGCGAGTTCCGTTTGCTTTAAAAGCAAAGATGCAGGAACAGCTTAAATAAACTAGTAGCGTAGGGGGCTAGAGCCTGTGGACCATGCCAAATGCGGAAAACAACCGAATTAGTCACCACCTATTAAACCGGATGGTTCATCTGAATCTGTGGTGACTACGCAAAGCGACCCTGAACCACGCGACTACAACAGAGCGCAATGACCGGTTGCCATTAGGTCAGGCATTTGCTACATTCCCTGGGGAGGAAAATTTTTTTTGCAAAACTCGACCTGGCCACAAGGCATACCAACAGCTCCCAGATAGACCCCAAAAACAGCGGCAGGAGGCACAGACTATCGTTACACACAAAGGGGCATTCGATGTAAAGAGACTCCAATTTGGAGTCGTGTGGCACCAGGCGTTTTCAAAGCCTCATGGAACGCCTCCTAAACGCGGCATACAGGGAGTCGTACCGCTACTTCGACGGACGTCCCTTAATCTCAGCAAAAACGAAAACCAACCTAAAACAGCACTTAAAATGTACTAATAAATCAGCGGAAAGCTGGACTTAAAAGTTAAAAAAGAAAAGTGCTGCCTGGCTAAAAAAGAGCGGTGTCGAATTTCTGCGGCTACTTTAATTAGACGAGAGGGTATTACACCCCACCGAAAAAGAAAACTAAAGCCAATAAATAACGCACCAGAACCAAGACAAAAGCGAAGTATACCAAGCTTCTTGGGTCTAATAAATTTTATTAATGTTTTCCTACCAAATAGGCCTACAATAGCAGAACCGGGCTTACACGGTTTTTACTGGACGAAAAAAGCATTTGACTGGAGGGCGCCAATGAAAGAAAGCCTTTTTCAACAAATAAAAAGATTTGCTTAACTTCAACACCGTTCTTCATCCAATTGAGCGATACGCTAGCCATGAGCAGTGAACCTGTGAGCCTTCACCGTTTGGAGTCTGGGCATCCTGAAAGCCCAGACTTGGTCCGGACGAAGAGAGGCGCCCATTCGCGTACTACTTCCAAAAACTCTGTCAAAAAGCCGAGCGGAAAGTACAAGCCACAACTGGACAAGGAGGCCTTAGCATGATCGGCTGGGGTAAAGCGTTTTTATGAATACCTGCTCCACGGGCGGGTTTTCAAATTGTCACAGACCACAACCGCTACTTGGAATTTGTGGCGGTAGAAACAGCCCACACCAAAATATTCCTGTCCCAGAATGACTAGGTGGTCGAGAGTTCCTATGCAAGCCTACTCATACACCCTAATACACCGGGCCCGGGGAAACAAATTTCCCATGGCGGTACGCTGTTGAGACAGTAGCACCATTGCCAGCATACGGAAGAAGACCCAGAGCACCAACGATGACTGCTCCTTACAGATAGAGACCTTGCCCCGATCTACCCATTTCCCGCGATATGATGTTCGGCAGAGCCACGGCAAAAGACCCACTGATGCCCCGCATACTTAACTGGGGTAGCGTTAGAGGCTGGCCGGAAAATCAAAAAAACAGGACTTTAAAACCTTCCGGACCAGACAAAACGAAACTCTCTATAGAAAAGGTGATGTCTACTGTGAAGGTGAGCGGGTAAAGTCATTCCAAACAAATTGCAAACAGGGGTACTGGCGCATGCTGCTGAGGGACACCGAATTGTTAAAATGAAAGCCTTGCGAGGAGCTATGTTCTGGTGCGCCAGGGCATTGATAAGGAACATTTGAATTTGGGTCAACTCGTGCAAACAATATGCCAGAGAGCCGACCATCTTCCTCCAAATGCACCTATAAAGGGGAACTGGGAAGTTCCAACGGGGCCCCTGGTCGACGATCCATATCGATTTCGCGGGCCCTACAAGGGACACACGTTCTGATTTGTCGTGGACGCATACTTCTGTCTAGAGGTTAAAAAATCTTGCCTATCAACGACAACAGAAATGTTTAATAAGCGGAACTAGACAAACTTTGTGCAACCCACGGCCTGATCCGACGTACTATGTGTCCGATAATGGACCTCAACTAACAAGCACTGCTATGTCGAAAAATATTACTAGCCTCCCTGGGTATAAGACATGCCCTCATCAGCGCCGGCCCATCCGGCGGCAAACGGTAGGGCTGAAAAGACATGGTCTAGGTATCTTACTCAAGGAGGGTTTTTGGAAAAGGATGGGACACCTGGGGACCGTCCAAGCAAAATAAACAGGCTACTCACCCGCCAACATTATCACCAAGTTACTACAAACCAACAAAACACCATCTGAAATACTGATTGATGAGAGAAACTCAGATCGCAGCTAGATCGGTGTTACATCCAAACTTCACACCCAGAAAACCCCCTGAATCTCCTCCTACACGATTCAGGAGTTTCAAATTGGCGATTTGGTGTATGCGTAAAAATTTTACGGGAGAACCATTATGGGCCAGGTACCAGGACAAGTCACAGACTTTAACAGGTGCCCCAAGTCTTTACCGTAGTAAGGTAGACGATTGGCAGGAGTGGAAGGGCACATGACCAACTCCACGGTCCCGAAATTAGAAAGAAACCGATAACAAACACAACGCAAACAGATTACACCAAACGACGAATTTTCCAAACCATAAGAGGGGGGCGGAACAGCGAAAATAAAATAAATGAACCGTTCTTAAGAACAATGCCGAAAAAAAACTAACAAAAGAGCCAAAATGGAGTACTCACTGTTGCCTATGGAGAAAGTTGCGAGAAGGAACTCCACCGAAGAGGAGGCAGCCAGGCCGCTCAACCTGCCCGGATGAAACGGTGGAGGCGCAGCGGCGACAGCCGCGCTGGCCCAAGCAACGTGAGGCGGCGAGCATTGATGAGAGGCCTCGACCCTTCCAGACGGTTCGCGTGAGAATCTACCAGAGGATCCCCAGCATGCCAGCACCATCCGAACCCGGGTCGAGACACGCACACAAATGAAATCGCAACGCAAGGTCTCCGTCGTAGTCAAAGAAGCCCCGCCTACGCTCTATACGAGACTACGTCTCACGACATAGTGACCGATGATAAGAGGGGGGGGTTGTTCTTGTATGCAAATAACTGGCTTCAAATAATTAATACATTCTCCGATTCGGGTCACTTGAGAACAAAAGGGATTGGTTCAAAAGAGAACCAATTCCCTGAAGCCGCTGCGGGATGGCCGACAAAATCAAACTAATTGTCATTGGCTACAGAGCCGGCCGGGAAAAATGCTTATTAAAAGACCGGCGCGCTTGAGCCAATGTTCCTTTTTTCTTCTCAACTCTTACTAAGAAATAAAGACTTTGCTGTTGGAACCCGGTCTACCTCGTGTTTTTCCGGACAAAACACACCCTATAAAAGAGATCTTCATGTATGAATGTTCTCTCTAGAAAAAACATTCGCACATGAAGAACTCCTGTATAGGGTGCTTGCATTCCTGTCAAAATGGCAGCTTGTGGGTCAGATGCATCATGCATAGGCCACGCCCACCCCAGCTCCACAAAGGAGAAAAAAATGTCACAATAGGTCACAGGCTGACAACATGACAAGATGACTTTGACACCCATGCTCTATCACAACAAAGTGGATGGTACTGAAATAAACAAAATGAAGAGGCTTCTCTGTGTTAGAGGCATGTAACATATTTAGCAGATATTATTGTGTATTTTCAGTTTCACTACTAGAAAGATTTGGTACTCCAACCAGTTAGACTGATGCTCCTTATCCATTATAGATTGCATTAGGAGAATTCTTACTTGGTCCTATCCCATGGATCATAGGCAGTAGACGATCCAAGTAAAAAAATAACTTTTTCAATAACTGCATTTTTTCTCATAAAGTTTGGCATCCATCTGCAAACATTACTAGAGATAATCTTAACCAGATTAACCCTAACCCTTGCCTCAGCTTTTATCACACCAGCCTACAAACATTATCTCGTACTTGAGACCAAACAAGTGATGGAAAGACAGACCTTTAAAAAATGTATAATCTCCAGAGAAAGAAAGTCAGAAAAAGAGCTTCACCACATTCCAAATGAAAGTTATACCAAAGATCCAGCTTAAAAGTTTGAGAATCATGAAGACATAATAGCTTCCTTTATCCCCAAAGAAGTTTAAACGGCAGCAGAAGTACTCTACTGATTGTTCTGAGTTACAAATGTTCTATAAGCCTCCCATGACCAGAAGGAGAGAAAATCACCTCTCCTATTTGAAGTGTGATATTTGAAGTGTGGCACTTGTTCAATTAAATTTCCATTGATATGTCACCAGTAGATCTTTAGTCTCTTGGCAGTTACAAGACAGTTTTAGTCTTTTTATTATTTATCTCCAGCTGATTCTCTTTGCTATACTGAATGAGGATCCCCCCCCCCCAAGGCTCTTCTGGATCCTANGGGCCCCCCCCCCCCCCCAAGGCTCTTCTGGATCCTATGGGGATACTAGAAATAAGTACCATATTGCCTGTGTAGACTAAACTGGGAATATGTTCCTACTAATTTAGAGTTGTGGAAATTCAAATTATTCAGATTGTTCATTTGATCTTTTAAATAAAAATTAAATCAAAGTAAATCAAAGATACAACCTTCTCCAACAACTTTCTGGGCTACAGTAAGTGTTTAATAAGCTCCCTTGAAGACTGCATATGATTTTCAGGGAAGAACCACAATGTAAGTTGTGCTTAATACTACCCCACCCCTTATAAATATTGTTCAGGAAATAAAATCAAATGCTGCTTTCATAACTGTAAAAGCTGCATATAAGAAAACACATATTCTTAAGATAAAATCTCAAATACAATAATGGCTAATAAAGAGAGTGACCCTCCCTAAAATCAGTCTGTCTCTCTGCAACAATATGTACTTGTTCAAGTCAGTCCCTCTATTTCCAGCATAAATGCCTAGCATATAATATACTCGGTGGGATTCAAATATTTTTACAACTGGTTCTATGGGCGTGGCTTGGTGGGCGTGGCAGGGAAGGATACTACAAAATCCCCATTCCCTCCCCACTCCTGGGAGAAGGTTACTGCAAAATCCCATTCCCTTCCCATCCCATCCCACTAACCTGCTTTCCAGCTCCATTCTCCTGTGCAGGGCAACAAAAGAAGACCCAGCCGATCATCTGGGACTCAGGAGGCAGAGAATAGATGGGGGCAGGGCCAGTCAGAGGTGGTATTTGCCGGTTCTCCAAACAACTCAAAATTTCCGCTACTGGTTCTCCAGAACTGGTCAGAACCTGCTGAATACCACCTCTAAATTTACTGTATCTTTACATACTGGCAAATTAAGGATCAAGGATTGTTAATCTCCAAACCTTGAAGATGTGGTTGTATCAGTATATATTAATAAGTATAATATTACAGCATTATGTTTAACAATTTTGGTAATATTGTTTCCAGGAACATTCCAAGGCCTCAAATCAAACCTCAACTGCTTTCATTGCCAGCCAATTAAACTGAATAAATCTAAATCCAGTTCAAAATTTCCATAGGATATTATTCTTACAAAATTTACAAAAAGATCTGTCTTAAGCCTCTGGCAAAACACAACTATCCAACTGCTTTCAGCAAAAGTTCAAGAGATCTGAATCCATGCTATTCTCATTGCCTGAATGAGGTATGACATTCATACCTCCCGTCTTACATTGAAATAATTGCTTATATGTTGTCTATTTTTGCTTAAGGCTAGGTCCCACTGGCCGATGGATGCAAAACGTATGCAAAAAGGAC